>PVIU01016189.1:0-45775 GCA_004026605.1 Ondatra zibethicus | reverse complement strand
CAGTGCCATTATCCTTGGCCCCTCAGTCTGCCCCAAATGTCAACCCATGTTAGCATACTTATTTACCATGCACAGATCTCTGAGTTATACCTAGCACTATAGGAAAAAAATAGAAAGGAAAGAATATGAAACGTAGAGTTAGAATAATTAGGTTATATAGTCGCTCTGTTTGTGTGGCATGTGCTCAAGTTAGCAGTCTATGGATGAGTATATGAATGAGTGAGAGGGATTAAGTAGCTGTCTGTATAGAGAATATTATTGGGTATATGAAATTATCCACCCACATTATTCCCTCAAATTTCATTTTCAGCTTAGAAAAACAAAATTTTGTTAATTTCTCAAAAGAAAAGGTGAATGTGTTCACCAAAATAGAGGATTAAAAGAACACAAACTGTGGGCCCTACGTGCAGTTCAGGAAAAAGGAAGAACTATTCGGGAAGATAGATCCAAAGCAGTCACTGAGGAAAGAGAGAAACCTAACATGGAATCCAGGAAAGCTTAAGAGACAAAGTGGTCAGCAGTAGGCAACGCTATAGTGGGGCCACGAAAGATGAATTCTGAGATGAAGCTGGCGAATCTGCTCATTACAAGATCATTGCTGCCTGTCATGACGGCAGCTTCATTCAAGGCTGGAGGGTAAAAGCTAACTTGCAAGGGGTTAGTGGGTAAGTTAATGCGAAGAAGCGAGGCAGGGAGGAATTTGGTTGGTGGAAGGCAGGTAAGAAATTTGGTGATGATTTTGATCAGCCAGAGAATCCTTAATGCCGACTACAGAGAGTTACTAAGAACAACCGAGGGAATAGTTTCTCTCAAGAGGAGGGGTGAGGTAGAGGAGTAGCGAGCGTCCAAGTAGAGGAGGTAGCCTTGGCAAGGAAATGTAGCTTGCTTTCTTTGAGACCGAAAGGGTTGTGGTAGAAAACAGTCAAAAAAAGCATTATGTGTTTTGAGGAAAGAAGGGAAATGGGGGGGGGAGTGTAGGGAGGGATGCTGCTTGCTCAGAGTCTCTGTGGTGAAGTAGGTGGTGAGGTCATCTGTGAGAAGGACAGCTGGGGCAGGACCAGGGGCTTGAGAACAGTGGTAACAGTTTGGATTTAGAACAACTGTTCTAAGAGACTCCCGAGGGAGTCCACAAGAGGCCTGCCAAGCTGCAGTGCGAGCCCAGCTGAGGTTTAACTTCCCATACAGAATGAGATAGTTATTTCCACAGAATCCATAGAAAATGTGGTTCTCAAGCTTAACATCAGAATGTTTTTCTTCCACCAGTAAGCGAATAAAGGCAAGCAAATGCATCATCTCCCCCAAAACCTGCTGTTGCTCAGTCATCCCTAAGCCTTTGAAAGGAATGCTTCATACAGATGCTTGTGGGAGTTTCAGAACATAGGCCTAAACCTGAGAATCTGCTGTTTCTGAGCTACTCAGGGACAAACCTTGAATTCCTATCCCAGTTCAGAGCAAAAGCAAATGCTGACATTTCTGTAAGCAAGAGCATAAAGTTGCAAATAGCCTCTGAGATCAAACCTGATTTAACCAAGCGAAACCTTTAAGCTTCCAAGCAGCCTGTTAAATCCACCAAAGACCAAATGTCAGGTGTTGCCCTTTAGAGCCCAAGTAAATGACCACAGTACTGGTGGCTTAAGATGAGAAAAAATAAAAAAAAAAACTCTCACACAGTCTTCCCAAATGTCATTTAATCATATATTCATAATTATCACAGTGTTCTTTGAGGAGGATAGCATTTGGATATAACTTCTGGGCTCAAGTGTTAACCATTATTTTTTTTGAAAACAGAGTTCCCTTCCTTTGTTTCAGTGGGGAATCTGAGTGGCATTGATCCAACATCACAGCTGCCCTAGAACATATACAAGTGACTCTCATTCTTTTTGAGCTCCCTCTTTAGAGATGGAAGATGCACACATGCATTTGGGTAAGGCCATTTTCATGGGTTTGTGTCACTGGATTTTTCCAATGGCGTGCATCTGAAGGCAATCAATAAAGCAGAATCTAGTCTAAATTCATACACCAGAAGGTACTATGAACAGTTTCCCTTAGGTACCTCTAAACCATCCATAGTTCCCTTTGTTGTTTACATAGTTAAGGGAGGATTTATTAAGCATCACCTACATTAAATTATGAGTAGTCGTCTCCTTTAGAAGTAATTAATTTGTTTATGTATCATTTTCTTTAACCTCAACTGTACTGTTTCAGAGGCATTATAGAAGGAGGGGGAAACATATTATTTGGGGATAGTCTTTCTTAATCTTAAAGAGCAATATAGCTCCTTCTCCTCAACTCTTTCATACAATTCTAATTAGAAGACATAGGCAAAGGAATCATTTCTCTCCTGTAGCATCAGATAAATTTATATGCACTAATATTAGGAATTATTGTTATGCCTACCGATCATTTATTAGGTGCCTAGGGTACTGCCCAATGTTCTTTCTGTGTTATCTGATCTCCACAATATCTCTGGGCTGTATTTTGGTTACGTTTTTGTTTTTAATTTATATGACATACCCGAGTATCATAGAGTTTGTTAAAGGACTTCCTAGGATTTCATCACACACTGTTAGGACCTAAATCTAGGTTTTCTGATAGCTGTCCTTCGACTAATGCTTTCAGTGGTCAACTGGAGGAGTACATTTCCAAATTTCTCTACTCTCAAACTGGACTACCCCAATGCCTGTCTTACACTCTGGGGCTGGTTGTTGAGGAAGTGTTTAACTTCTCTCTGCAAGAATACTTCCTTTTCGTTCCTGTGTCAGGTTCTCCTCTTATTTCCTACATGTTCGCTGACATATTTGCCTTTCCTTAACGATTACTGACTCACTTCTGAGTTCTCAGAGAGGCACAAAAGGACAAGTTGTCATCCCCAAATAAAGAAGTTGACTCAAATAGCCGCTAAGTTCTGAAAGAGTTCTGATCTAACCAGCTAGTAATTATAGACTTAGCTATGCTTAGCTTAGCTCAATCACAGCTGCTGAAGTATCACTTCCTACCACGTAAGCCTGATCAAAGATAATTAGAGGAGAGCAGAGGTGGCAAATTTGTGCCCCGGGTGAAGAATTACAGCTACCTTCACCCATACAGTACCCAGAAAAATCATATGCTGGTGTGCTCTGGCCAAACTTGCAAGGACCTCACTTTTCTCTGTAACCTCTGACTGTTGACTGATCCTGTGTCCCTTTTTTGAGGATCATCTGGGCAACCTAACTTTCACCCCCGTGTTTTAAATTATAGTTCCACCATTATCTGTGTAGTAGAAAATAATGCCCTTGAGTGTTTAGGGTAAGCCAATAGGCCAAGATGGACAAGGCATACAATCCATTTCCCTACCAGCTTGCTCTGTACTTACAGTGGCCTAGAGAGTACTTTCAGCACATGCTCCATTGGGTCTGGTCCCCTGGCTGTGTTACGGGAGCAGACACTATATCCATATGATTGTTCATTATTTGCTCTGGTACTATGGAATTTGCCCATGCAGCCTATTGAGCGTCCACATATCTGCAGCCATTGAGTAGCATAACATCCTAATAGTTTCCCACTGGAATGTGGACCAAATTACAATCTTGTTGAAGGGGAGAAAACTTTGCTGAAGGCATGAATTTTGATACCAGCTCCATGAGTTCCCTGGGTCTACATGTGATTGGCATACACAGACCTTCAGAGGATGTGAGACCAAGAATAACAAACCAGCCTATTTCCCAGCGTCACGTTACTACCTGCAATTTGTAGAAAGTGAACAAATGTGGAGCCGAGTTGTATAAACAAAGAGCAGACTTGGAAGACTCTGGAAAGAAAAAGCAAACATCTTTTTGAATTACTTCTGAAGCAAACATCAAGTTGTCAAGCTATGGAAACACAAAAGTCAGGTAAACCTCTTCCATCCGATTTCTCATTCATCCACTAATGACTGTTTTATTTTCCTCCATTGTAATGCATTAGATGAAAAGAACAGTCGTACTTCAATGCTATCCCATTTAGTGCCTATTTTATGCTAATTTATACTGACACAAAACCAGACTAAAGGGGCCACCTCATTTCTAATAATCACAATTGCTTTGAAACAAATTGTCTGACTTTGGAGCATCACAAATACTGAGACAACACAAATATTAGAGCTAAGTGAATGCATCTTAATTATGATTCAGTGTTCACAATCAAAGGCAACATCAGGAGTCCAGGTCTTTGTTCATGCACACATAATAGAGAATGTGATCATATGCACTTGAAAATGGTTATGAGAGAAAATGTATTTTACTCTTATCAGATTACGTGCTGGAGTGAAGAATTGCTATTTGATATATGTATATCAGTTATATTTATTTTGTAAGAAGCAATGTTCACTTAGAAAAGTGTCATTTGGTTCCAGTTGCTTCTTTTCCTAGATAATATCTGTATTTGTTGGACAGATAGACTATCTCTTTATAAACATCAAACATTGAGTTTAAATAATATATGTAGTTAAATATTTAACATTTTTATTTATCTTTGTGGATGGAGGGCACGTGGTGAGGTACACATGTGGAAGACAGGATGCTTGAGACAGAAGGAAGGAGATGGAGGGAAGGAGGAGGAGGGAGAGAGAGACTTACTATGTAGCCATGACTAGACTGTTACTAGGCTGGCCTTGAACTCAGAGTTCTGTCTTCCTCTGCCTCCTAAGTGTTGGGATTAAAGGTGTTCATCATCATTCATTATCATTCCCACCTTATATTTTTGAAAATCTCATTTCTAATATAATATGGTTATGTTATTCATATATCCCATCTCAAATTATACTCCTTTTTATGTTTCTTTTCATTCTTTTTACTTTTATTGAAATATTAAAATGTGTAAAAGAAAATAATTCAGAGCACAGTATTGCTGAGATGTTAACCCTGATGTTTTCACTGGTGCATGATTTACAGTAGCCAATAGATAGAAATACCCATTAACAGATGATTGGACAAAGAAAAAGTGGTTATTTATAACCCAGGGAAATACTAGTCAAAGCCTTAAAAGGGAAGGGAATCATGTCACATAGTGCAACATAGACGAACTTTGAAGACATTAAGCCAAGTGGAATAAGCCTACTAAAAAAATACCAATGCTGTACGATTTCACTCACCTCAGCTATGGAAAGGTGTCAAACCCATAGAAGCAGAGAGCAGAATGGCACTTGTCAGGGGCCACTGGCAAGGGTGAATGGGTATAGAGTTTTAGTGTTAGAAGATGAAAATTCTAGATATATGTGGCCCAGCACTATGAATATAAGTTAGCACTGCTGAAATGTGTGCCTAAATGTTAAGGTTGGGTGGCTCAGTGACTAAAGTACTTGTCGTGCAAGTGTGAGGACCAGAGTTCAGATCTTTAGTACCCAATACAAATGCAAGTGGGCATGGTGGTCCACCTGTAATTCCAGTGCTTAGGATGCATAGAGAGAGGAATCCCAGCCTAAGCCTGCTGAGTGCATTGGTGGAATCAGTGAGCTGCTGGATCATTGGGAAACTCTGCCTTAGTGAATAAAGCAGAATGAAATCAAGGAAAACGCCTAATGTCAACCTCTGCCCCCTACGCACACATATGCCTGTGCATGTGTAAACATGTACTTTCACACAGAGAAGCATATACACTATGCATATACACCGCACATAGACACATGCAGAAAAAATATTTTTTTATTTATTAGATTTTTTTTAAAAAAAATACCAATCCAAATTCTTATTCCCTCCCCTCCTCCCATTCCCTCCACACACCCTCCCACCCCACCCCCCTTTAATCCTAAGAGAGGGTAAGGTACATTGTTTATGATTTATTTTTCCAAATTTAACATGTTTTTGATTCTTCGTGGATTTCACGTCATGCATCTCAATCCCATTCATCTCCCTGTTCCTTCATATCTCCCTCTGCCCTTGCAACCTCCCCAACAAAATAAAAAAAATAAAATTTAAAAGAAAGAAAAAGAAATCTCATCTTGGAAGCTGTAGTGTGACACAGTGAGTCACACAACTTACCCTTTGGTCCATACATCTTTACTTGCAAGTGTCCATTGCAAAGAGTCATTGGTCTGGTTCAAGGCCTCTGGTTTCTGTTACATTATTGATACTGGGCTCTCACTGTGACTCCTCATGGATATCCTGTTGTTGCCCTGTGTCATGGAGATCCTGCAGCTTTGGGTCTGCAGGACCAGTCCCTTCACATGCCCCAGCAGATCATACATGGAGTAGATATTGGGGTGGGCCAACTCATAACCCTGGTTCTGGGCCTGGATGGTTGCTGGGTTGGTCAGCCCACCAGCTCTCCCTCGTAATCACCTCCAGTGTGAGCTCTCCAGCACTGCCCCTGCTAGCTCACCCTGTGCAATAAGTGGGGCTGGTTTTCCTCCTCTCATGCCCTCAGGAAGGCTTACCCCCCCCACACACACCTATACCAGCAGGGCTAGCTCTTCTGTGTTGCTCAGGTGAGGTGCAGGGGCCACTCTCCTGAGTATTGCATCTGGGAAGAGACATGGCCAGCTCTTTTCCTCTCATGACCTCAGGGCTAGTTCTTCCATTTACCACAGGCTTCAAGGGGTTAGGAGGGTTTCTCTCTCTCACCCATGCCATCATATGGCAGATGAGGGAAGGGGCCAGATCTCTCACAGTCATGTTCTATGAACTGGTTCACCCGTGTCCCTGTCAACAGGGTCAGTTCTACTGTGCTGCCCAGACAGGGTGCAGGGCCTACTTTCCCGAGTGCTTCAGCTAATGAGGGCCAAGGTCAGTTCTCTTGCCTGCTGAAGGTGATTGGGGGGAGGGGAGAGAGCATCTTTTCTTTGTCCTTGCCACCCCATGGCAAATGAGGGGGTAGAGCCAGCACTCCTACTCTCAACCACACCCCTGCTGACAGAGTCAGCTCTACTATGCCACCCAGGTGAGGTGGAGGGCATGCTCTCCTGAGTGCTGCAGTTGGTGAGGAGCAAGGCCAGCTCTCCCATCTGTCACACACAGTGAGGGGCAGGGGAAAGAGAAGGGCTTCTTTCTCTCTCCCATGCCACTATGTGGTAGATGAGGGGCAGGACCAGATCTCCCATGTTCACATTCCTGGGGCCGACTCACCTGCAACCCTGTAAACAGGGTAAGCCTCACTCTGCTGCCTGGCAAGGTGCAGGGCCTGCTCTCCTGAGTTACTGTGATGTATTTTTATAATATGTGTTTATGGTGTACTACATTATACTTTTTATATCACAGTGAAATAATCACTACAGTCAAACAAATCAAAATATCTTCTACTTAAGTAGTTACTATTAATGTTATAAGAGAAACTTATTCTTTTTTGCTACAATTAGTAAACTTCCTATAATAATAAAATATTATTAACTTCAGTCATCATGTTATGCTGTTAGAGATCTAGATTTATTCATCCTTTATAACTGAAATTTTATTCTCTTTTATTTACATATTCCCCCCTCTAACCTTGATTCATTGCTGCCCCTGGTAACTACTGTTCTATTTTCTATTTCTGTATATTTCTATATATTCTATATTTTTTTGTAGAGTTTGAGAGTGAACCGAAGTCTTGCATACGTCAAGTTAAGTTAGTGCTTTATCACTTACTATATTCTCATCCTCTATCTTCTTTATAAGTATCCACATATAAACAAGATAATGTACCATTTTTCTTCCCATGTTTGGTTTACTTGACTTAGCATAATGCTTTCCATGCTCATCCCTGTTGTTGGAAAGCAGAATGTCCTCTTTTAAAAGATCTAGTAATCTAATTACTGCACTATGTGCAACACAATTTCCTTTGCCACTTCTTTCTTGACAAATGTATAGGTTTTCTCTATAAGTTGGCCATTGTGAAATGACTATAATCACTGTCCAGGTAGCTTTGTGAGATTCTGAGTTGATTTGCTTTGACATATACCTAGGAGAGGCATTGGTGGATCATATAGTAGTTTATTCTTATTTCATGATGGTTGTGCTGATTTATAATCCCACAGACAAATTTTATGTATATGTTCTTAATTTTTTTCTTTTATTTAAAAATATGTTTTTAGTTTGATCATATGCTCATTCAGTCCCAGTCCAGGTGGATTGGTGTGCTCCCATTAGATCAGGCACACTGTCTCAGTAGGTGGACCAGCCCCTCACGGTCCTGACTTCCTTGCTCATCTTCTCCCACCTTCTGCTCTTCGACTGGACCTTGGGAGCTCAGTCCATTGCTCTGGTGTGAATGTGGGTCTCTGTCTCTATCTCCATCCAATTGGACTTCCCACAGGGCTGGGCACCATGCCCTCTTTTAAGGAAGCAGCGGGAGGGGGGGAGGGGGAAGGGACTGGGAGAAGGGGAGGAAATGTAAATTCTTTTTTTTGAATGGAAAAAATAAAAGAATATGGGAAAATATGTTTTTAAATTTTAATTACACTTTATGGGGCTGAAAAGATGTTTCAGTGGTTAAGAGCACTGGCTGCTCTTTCAGAGGGCTCAGGTTCTATTCTCAGCACCCACATTATCACTTACAACTGTCTGTATCTCCAGATCCAGAGGACCCTGTGCCTTCTGGCTTCCATAGGCATCAGGCACACATGTGATGCAGTGAAATATGTGTAGGCAATACCCATATACATAAAATATAGTTTAAAAAGGTAAATTATGTTTTTGTTTATTTATTTTGTGTGTACACAGGCACATGAATGTGCACCACAGCACATGCTGGAGTCAGAGAAGGCAAAGGCCTTCTACCACTGGGTCCTTTACACACTGAGCCACCTTTACACACTGAGCTACCTTGACTGCCCTTATAGCTCTGTTTTCTAACTGCAACTACAAACAAAAATGAGATGATACGGAATTAGAGTTGGCCTCTACTTGTGATTTATTTGTATTTTATAGTATACGTGTATGCTGTACACACATATAATGGTATCTATATAAGAATATGGCTATTAAAATAATGAAATCCTGTATTTGCAATAACATGGATAGAACTAGAGAACATTACATTGAGAATAGTTAGTCAAGAATAGCAAAACAAATACTGTAGTTCTTACTTATATGTGCAGTCTAAAATAGCTGCTCTAACAGAAGTAGAGAGTAAGCTAGTAGTTGCTAGAATATGAGAAAAGCATAAGGGTGTGTGGAGAAAGGAAGAGTTAATTGCTACAGGAGTGAAGTTGGATAGAATTAATATCATTCTATTGACCAACAGCATAGCTATAATTGACAACAGTTACTTAAATATTTCAAAATATCCAATAGAAAAAATTTTAAATGTTTACAAAACAAAACTGAGAACTATCTGAAGTGAGAGATGCCAATAACACTGATTATTTGGTCACTATACATTATATGCATGTTTTGAAATGTCACAGCGTTACCCATAACATATACAATCCTGTGTGTCAGATTAAAGAATGAAATAAGGGACTGCAGATGATTTCATGGTTACAAACACTTGCTGCTCTTCCAGAGGACCCAAGTTAGGGTCCCAGAACCCACATTAAGGTGTTCACAACTTCCTGTAACTCCCGCTCCAGGGGACATAACAACTCTGGTCTCTGTAAGCACCTGCACATAGGAAATCCTGGTTTTGCTCCCAGCCTGAAATTCCTGGAGACATACCCATTTCTTTGGGATCCATTGTTTCACTAGTCAAATAGATTAAGAGATACGAGTATTTCTTCAGAATTTGTGAAGGGCTAATTACAGCATCTTTCTGTCTCCACTGATAAGCACTACCACTCCATGAGAGGCCTGGTAGTCTAGTAAGTTTGCAAGGTCAGGCTGGTTATATATTAGTAAGACAGAGAATGCTTCCTCTAAAATATGTTAGGATGGTGATTGTACTTTTGCTTTTTTAAACGCTCCTGTGTCAAAAGATTGAGAGATCTCAAGTTAATAATTTAATGATGTACCTTAAGTCTTTGGAAAAACAAGAACAAACAGCACTCAAAAAGAGTAGATGGGAAGAGATAATCAAAGTCAGGGCTAATGTAGTCCCTATGAGCCACCATGAGGTTTGGCTGAGTCTGCCTTCCTTCCTCAGAAAGTATGCTTAGGCCTTACTTACTTACTTGCCCTTCCTCTAATACACATGAAGCGGGCCTCCTTGACTACCTTCTCCGTTTTCCTCTTCTGGGCAGTTAGGAGATTTATCATTTTCCTTGTCTAGTGTTGTCTTTTTAAACTCTAATTGTCTTTGAGCTTTTAAAAAAATCAGGGCTGAAATTAACGAAGTATAAACAACAACAAAACCAATACAAAGAATCATTGAAATGAAAAGTTGGTTCTTGGAAAACATTAACAACATTGACAAACCTTTAGCCAAACTGAATAAAGAAAGAGAGGATCCAACTTAATAAAATTAGAGACAAATAGGAAGACATTACAATAGATACTGTGGAAATTAGAGAATCATAAGGACACACTTTAAAAATCTATATTCTACCAAACTGAAAAACATAAAACAAATTTACATGCCCTACTAAAGATAAATCAAGATGAAATAAATAATTTAAACAAACCTTAAACAACTAATGAAATTGAATCAGTAATTAAAAGTCTTCCAGTTTAAAAAAAGCCCAGGATCAGATGAACTCTGCCAGACCTTCAAAGAAGAACTAATACCATACTCCTCAAACTATTCTATAAAAGAGGAAGTGAAAGAGCATTTCCAAATTCTTTCTTTGAAGGGAGACAAAGACCTAACAACAACAACAACAAAAAGGAAGACAGTAGGCCAGTCTCCCTGATAAACATAGACAAAACAAATTTCTCAATAAAATACTTGCATGCTGAATTTTACCTTTTATAACACATTGGAAACTCTCATGTATACCGATTTAGAGCTGTTTATTTAAATCTTATTAGAATCCAAACCTATTTTTATAGGATAATAATAAATAAAATTTCACTGACAGGGAGGATGGGAAGGACAGGTAGAAAAGGCCAGGGCACTTATAAGGGCACACACCCTGCCTCGGGAAGTCCCAGATTCTCTTAAACAAAGAAACAATAACAAAACGACATCAAAAAACCACAGAAGGAAAAAGAATGTTTACTTGTAGCTCTTTTTAATGTTTTCTTTCCTAAATCTATTCCAGTGGTTTTCTTTTTGAGTGGGCAAGGGTGATGTTGAGACAAGGTCTCACCATGTATCCCAGGCTGGCCGTGAACTTGCAATCCTCCTGCTTTCACGTCCTCGATCTTGGGATTTCAGGTATGAGCCATCACGACCAGATTTCAGTTACATTTTTGACACATTCTATGTCTTTATAGTTACCACCCTTGTTACCTGTACCCATGCTTTTTGTAAACTATAATTCTACTAAAACCTTTTGGAGGCAAGCAGAGCATGAGTAATAACTAAACATATTAAAGTACACATTTAAATAGATGGATAAACAGAATAGACCTTGTGTAGGCTTAAGGAATGCTCACTTAAGCATATATCACATATATTTGACACATGGCTAAGCTGTTGCTCTTTTCCTTTCAAATGAGAGCTGTCTTTTTGTTCAGATGACATAGAATTTAATATAAAAATGTATTACATTCAACAGGATACCACTAAAACTAATAAACAAGCTTATCAACATCACAAGATAAAAGATAGGCATACAAAATTAAATTGAACATATATATGTATATATCTATATATGAAAGAAATTGACAATGAAAATGGAAGAAAACCATTTCATTAATAATGGAATAAAAGTAAAATTTAAAACGAAGTTTAATAAAAGAAGTACAAGGTCTTACACAGATTTAACAGCCTCTAAAAGAAAAAACGGACTTAAGATATTGATATGTATCAAATGTACAAGGATAAAAATATTTAATATTATTAATGTTATAATGCCCCACAAGCTGATATACAGATTCATTACAATTCCTTCCCAACTGTCTTTTTGAAAATAGAAATTGATGAGTTCACTGCCCCCTAAAACTTATGTGGTTGCACATAAGAAACTAAGCACAGGAGGCAATATTTATGACTAAAACTGAGACTGAATGATTTTCATTTCCCAATATTAACTGCTTCTCTTCATATTTATGCATACAATATGACTGATCAGATCCAACCTCCCATGAAGCTTCCTCTATTTCTCTTCTTAACTTCTAGTAATTTTTAAGCCAGATTAATCTCTTCAACATTTATCATTTTTCTTTGGTGAAAACATCCTATAATCCTTTCTTCTAGCTTTAGTGAAATATATGAGTTTATTACCTTTATTTACTCCCCTAGGCAATATCACACCAGGACTTATTTCTCTTGTTTAGAGAAAACTTCATACCCATTAACCCAACTATTTCACCCTTTCACCTCTCTAACAACATTAGCCCAGTTCACGGAGACTGCATTTAACCTTCTATGGGACCAACTCTTTAAGGTTTCACATACGAGTGAGAGAAAACGTGGCATTTGTCTTTCCAGTGTTTGCATTATTTTGATTAAAACAATGTTGTAGGAAGCTGCTTATGTTTTTCCCAGCTGCTCAGACTCCCAAAATAATCACATAGAAATGATATTATTTAAATCAATGCTTGGCCCATTAGCTCTAGCTTCTTATTGGCTAACCCTTACATCTTAATTTAACCCATCTCCCTTAATCTGTGCATCAGGAGGTTGTGGCCTACCAGCAAAGTTTCAGCATGTCTGTTTCTAGAGGATGGCTTCTCCCCGACTCTGCCTCCTTTCTCCCAGCATTCAGTTTAGTCCCCCCCCCCCGCCTAGCTCTATTCTACTCTATCACAGGCTCAAGGCGAGACAGTTTCTTTATTAAACAATGGTATTCACAGCATACAGAGGGGAATCCCACATTACCACAGTGTCTTAAGTTCCATTCACGTTGCTGCAAATGACAGAGTTTTATTGTTCCTTATGGCTGAATGAAATTCCACAGGGCGTATATGCCACATTCTCTTTATTAATCTATTGATGGAAAGCTAATTTGGTTTATTGTGAATAGTGCCTCAAAACATGAACACACAGGTATTTCTTTGGTACATATTGATTTTATTTCCTTTGTCTATATACCCATAAACATGTGGCTGCATTATATGGTAGATCTTTTAACTTTCTTGAGGAAGCACATGATGCTGTGTAATAGTTTATAGTCCTATCACCAGAGTTTCTTTTCCTCCGCATTTTTGAAATGTTTTGTTTATTTATATATTTATGTATTTTTATAGCCCATTCATTCTAAGCGGGATAAGATGACATACTGTAGGTTTAAAACCATCACATTTATTTACCTCTCTGTGTGTGGGGGTTTTGGGGGTGAGTCAGAGTCAATTTTCTTCTTCCATCATGTGTGTCCTAGGGATCAAACTCAGATTATCAGACACTTGGTGGCAAGAACATTTACCTAATGAGCCATCTCACTTGCCCACATTGAGGGTTTTTAAAACCATATTTAATTAGCTCTTTGAGACTTCCATACAAAATGCTTTGAACATATTCATCACACCCACAGCTCTTACCAGATCAGTTCTTCTCCTTCTCCAGCCACCCAACTTTGTGTCCTTAAAACAAAGAAACAAACAAACAAGTATTAAGGTCAATGTGTGCTACCCAATCATTCTGACTGTGTGACATTCCATTGGAGTGTGGCTGACTCACTGGGGCTGTACTCCTAGAGAAAACCAAGTCTCCTTCTCCCAGTTGCTAACAATTGCCAATGACTTCTTGGCTAGTGATGGAACTTCATGCCCAGCTCTGCTCTTTATGCTGGGGTTTGATCTGGCTTGGTCTTACACAGGTCTCTGCATTCTCTCATGGCCTTTGTGAGTTCACATGTGCAGTTGTCCTTCTGTGTCCTGAAGACACTATGTTTCTTGTAGTTGTTGAACACCTCTGGCTTTAACACTCTTTCAGCCCCCTCTTCTACAATGAAGCCTAGATTTAGGAGGAGACAGTGTGGTATATGTCCCCATTTTGGGATGAGCATTCTCCAATCTCTTATCCTCTGAACCACGGGCAGTTGTGAGTCTCTGTGTTAATCAGCACCCACTATAAATAGAAGCTTCTCCAATAAGAGCTGAGTGCTGCATTAATCTAAAAGTATAACAAAAAGTCATTAGGAGTCACTGACATCTGTCTTCAGCTCCTCCCATTCACCTGCATATTTCATAGTTTCATTTTCCTTTACAGTTGAATAATAGTTAATTGTGTAAATATACAACATTTCCCTTATTTGTTTTTCAAGTGACGGACATCTAGGCTATTTCTGGTTCCTGGCTTTTGTGAATGGAGCACCAATTAACATGAATGAGCAGGTATCTCTAGAGTAGGATATAGAGTTCTTTTGGAGCATGCCTAGGAATGGTACAGCAGTGGTGTATCTATTTTAAGCTTTTTTGAGGAACCTTAACACAGATAGTGTACCAGTTTGCACTTCCACTAGCTGTTGAAAAGTGTTCCCCTTTCTCCATATACTTGCCAGAATTTCCCATAGTTTGTTTATCTTGGGCATTCTGAGGTAAAATTAAGTCTCAAAGTAGTTTTAAATTGCATTTCCCTGGTGGATAAGGATGTTGAACACTGAAAAACAAATTAAAAAAAAAAACAAAAAGCAACAACACTCTCATCCCTTTGTATTGTATCTTCTGATAATGCTGTTTAGTTCCATGCCTTGTCTTTTAATTGGGTTGTTTGTTTTGTTGATGTTTATTTTTTGCATATTCTAGATGTTATCCCTCTTTCAGATGTTTAACTGTTAAAAGCTTTTTCCCATTCTGTAGGCTGCCCCTTCACTTGAGGTATGGTTTCCTTTTCTGTTCAGAAACTTAAGTTTCATGAGGTTCCATATATTATTGAACTTAATGCCTGTGCTACTGGGTTCTTGTTCAGACAGTCCTTTTCTGTGCCAGGGAGTTCAAGAATATTCCTTATTTTGTCCTCAGTCAGATTCAGGGTTAACAGGCTTTATGTTGAGGCCCTTTATCCATATGGACCTGAATTTTGTGCAGGGTGAGACATAGGATTATTTCATTCTTCTATATGTAACTATCCATTGGTTGAAAATGTTGTCTTTTCTACAATATTGTCTTAGAGTTTCTGTTGCTGTGATGAAACACCATGGCCAAAAGCAGTTAGGGTCTGAAAGGATTTATTTCGTCCTTACAACTTGTAGTCCAGTATGCAGGGAAGTGAAGGCAGGAACCTGGAGGCAGGAGCTGATGCAGATGCTGCAGGGGAGAGCTGCTTACTGGCTTGTTCCTCAAGGCTTGCTTAACCTGTCTTCTTATAGCAGCCAGGAACACCAGCCCAAGGAAGGTTCCACTTCCAATGGGCAGGACCCTCCCCATCAATCAGTAATTAAGAAAATACCACCACAAACTTTAAGTAAAACAAATATTCGTTGTTGGCCTCTTTGTTAGAAATCAGGTGGCTGTAGGAATTTAGGTTTATATGTAGGTTCTTAATTTTATTCCATTTGTTAATGAGTCTATTTTTATTCTAATTCCATGGTGTTTTTATTACTATAGCTCTGTAGTATAATTTGAAATCTGGGATGGTAATACCTCCAGTAGTAGATATTTTTGTTTGTTAGTTTTATTTCAGAAACTTATTGTTGTTTGTTTGCTTTGTTTTGTTTTGTTGTTATTATTTCTATTTTTCTTCTTTTGCTATCCTGCGTTTTGAGTATTTTTATAAGGAAATTTAGGAATATATTTTCAATTTCTTTGAATAGCTGCATTGGAATTTTGATTGGGGATTGCATTGACTCTCTCGATTGCTTTTGGTAGGATAGCCATTTTTACAGTATTAATCCTACAAATCTATGAGCATGGGAGGTATTTCTATCTTCTGGTATTTTCTTCAATTCTGTTTTCAGTCCCTTAAAGTTTTCATTGTATAAGTCTTTCATGTTTTTTTTTAAGATTTATTCTATGGTAGTTTTTAAGAGTAGTTTGAATGGTATTATTTCCTTGTGGTCTTTCTTGATGTGTTTATCATCTGTATATAGGAAAATTATTGATTTTTGCATATTGATTTTGTATACTACTTCTTTGCTGAATGTTTAACGGCTGTAGTTTTCTAGTGAAGCCTTCAGCATCTTTTATGTACAGAACAACACCATTTGCAAATGGATACTCCGACTTCTTTCTTTCCTTGATGCACCTTTATGGCTTTCACTTTTCTTTTTGCTCTAGCTGAGACTTCAAATACTATGTTGAACAGGAAGGGAGTGAACAAATGGATATTTTTGGCTTCTTCCTGATTTTAACAGAAATGTTTCCCCTTCTTTCCCCCTTCCTCCCTCCTCTTTACAGTGTCTCACTGAGTAGTTCAGGCTGGCTTTTGTCTCTTGATCTTCCTTCCTCATCTTCCTGAGTGTTAGAATTACAGGTGTGTACTCCATGGTTGGCTATCATATCATAGTTTTGATTTGCATTTCCCTGGTAGCTAATAATGTTGAGCAGTTTGAGCTTTTATTGCCTCTTTTCATTATTTCTTGTAGTAATGAAGGAGTGGGCCTGCTTTTCGTCCCGGCCTCCCTGTCACCCGGCTTGCTTAACCCCGAAATAACCACACGGAAATTGTATTAATTAAATTACTGCCTGGCCCATTATCTCTAGCCTCTTATTGGCTAACTCTTACATATTCGTTTAACCCATTTCTAATAATATGTATGTCACCACGAGTTCATGGCTTACCAGGAAAGATTCAGCCTGTCTGACTTGGCAGCTTCATGCCGGCGGCTCTCTCTGTCTTCTTCCCAGCATTCTGTTCTCTTTTCCCTGCCTATCTAAGTCCTGCCCTATCAAAAGGCCAAGGCAGCTTCTTTATTTAACCAATGAAAGCAACACAAATGCAGAAGTCCTCCTACACCAATTTCTTTTGAAAGTATCAGTTCAGGTAACCACCCCCCTTGTTGGTTTTAGAGATTGAACCCAGGCAGGGCTTTGCATATACTAGTCACATATTTTACAGTGGAAATACATCCCTAGCCCCCATTCGCTCATTTAAATTTTGGGTTACTTGTTTTTAAGTACATTCTAAGTATTAATTGTTTGTCAGATGAATGTTGACAAATATTTCTTCTTATTCTGTAGACCACCTCTCAGATGACTTGATCATTTTTCAGATGAACAGAGAACTTTTAGTTTGATGAAATCTAATTGATCAATTTTCTTCTGTTTCTTGTGCTTTTGGAGTTTCCCTGAAAAAACTGAATGACTTAAATCAGTGTCTTGAATGTAAAATCTTTGCCCATCTCAATATCCCTCTGTTTCTTCTTGTAGTTTCTTATTTTCAGATTCTGCATTTAGCTCTTTAACCAATTTGAGCTGAGTTTTGTAAACAGACAGTTGGATTTGCTTCAGTCTTATGTATGTATGCACATATCTCAGTTTTCTAGCATCATTTATTGACTAAGTCTGTTTTTTCTAATGTATATTTTCTTGCCTATGCCAAAAATTAGGCGCATATAGATCTGTGGGTTTATTTCTGTTGCTTTCTGGTCTGTTCCATTGGTCTGCGTGTCTATTTTTATACCAATGCTATGCTTCAACTGTTATTCTTAGTTAGCTTGGGTATCCCAAATAGCAGAAGGGTATTTTTATCCTTAGTTTTTTTTAAAGGCTTCCATGTCTAGAGTGGAGCAAGGATTTTCCTCTCTTTTCTCTATCTTTTGAGGGAGCAGCTGCTATTTCTTCTTTAAATTTCAACTCTTTTGTTATCAACTTTCAGTTATAAAAAGTCTGAGTGATGTAGACCAAGTTCCTGTTAAAGGGGACTGTCAGGAGGTGAGTTCTTCCACCACACTAACACACCAAATTGTCATCGCTACAGCCATTGATTTTAAGTATCAGGAAACAGACTGGAGAGTTCTGACTAGCGTGAGAGCCAGAGACACTGACAGTTCACAGTCAGCAGGAGGGACAGACTGAAGAGTACTGAAGTGAATACTCTAAGTGGGTGTCTGTGGCAGAGTGGTTTGGACAGTGGGGCTGGGCCAGAGCTAAAGCCTCTATAGTAAGTGAAATAATGAAAGAGCATGGACACTGGTCATGCAGAGTATCCCTGCCTTTCAACCTTACAGCTCCAAAGCATTTCTGAGTTAAGCTCCCCTTTGTGTATTCTTCCCTGCTACCTAAGGCAGAAACAGGATCTGCTTTATCTGACGTTGTATAGCAACCTCCTCCAGAGTGTTTTTGTTGTCCAGACTACTTTTTAGTATATCTGTGGCTGTCTGTTCTTCCTGGAATATGGATCTGTTCTCCCAAGAATTTCTTTCACCTAGAGACTTACTTCCATTTCTGGTGTGTGGATTTAGTGATGCTTGTTCAATAATGGATTCCATGATAGGAAATGTCAAAAATGCAATCTGTCCTGCTAGCTTGTTGCTGATTGGCTTCTCATGATAATAATAGATGTGACTGCTGGCCTATAAAGAAATTCAATTGAGTCGGGTGGTGGTGGCACACGCCTTTAATCCCAGCACTCAGGAGGCAGAGGCAGGTATATCTCTGTGAGTTCGAGGCCAGCCTGGTCTACAAGAGCTAGTTCCAGGACAGTCTCCAAAGCTACAGAGAAACCCTGTCTCGAAAAACCAAAATAAATAAATAAAGAAAGAAAGAAAGAAAGAAAGAAAGAAAGAAAGAAAGAAAGAAATTCAATTGGGCAGAACCATAATTTCTCTGATTTAAATTATTCTAGAACTCAGCCCTGAATAGAATCTCAAAATCTTTCAGACTGTGTACACAATTACAAGGTCTCGCTTGTAGCTGGTTAAGCTCTTTTGATGTTTTATAAACTGTGACCTCTTACTTAGGCTTTGAGGAAGTAATATTGCTTTTGAAGCCATTGTGACATTTTTTTCTTGTCGTAGATATTCATCCTAGGGTCTCTTGTGTGCTAAGTAGAGGCTCATTTGCTAAACTCCAGTTGAAGTTCTTAAATGATTTGTTTTCAGTCAAGGTCTTGCTAAGTTCTTCAGTTTGGCCTAGAACTCACTCTGTAGCCCAGGTTGGCTTTGAACTCAAAATCTTCTGTGGAGTTTCCTGAGTATATAGGAGTGTAGACTTCACCAGGCTTGATGTGATACTTTCTGTCTAAAGTGTTTGCTGTACAAGCATGAGAGCCTTAGTTTGGATCTTAGCACCTTCATAAGATCTGGGCATAGCATTGCCCATCTCTAACTTCAGCATGGTGGACGCCGCGGGTGAGTGGGATCAAAGATGGGAGGATCCTCAGAACTGAGTGGCCAGGCTGTTTAGCAGAAACAGTCAGTTCCAGTCCCAGTGAGGAATCACTGTGTGTCAAAAACATATAAGATGGAGAGTGAGGTCAACCTCTGGCCTTCACATCTCATGCACACAGGTGAGTAAACACACATGCACAAGTGAATGTATGTATACACTGCATGCGTATGCTCACACACTAAAAGAAATACATTTCTGCTAACACCTTGATTTTAAAGACTATTCGACACCCAGAAGTTCAAGATGGAAACTTTATGTTAGCCAGGCCTGTAATTCCAGCACTTAAGAGGTTAAGTGAGGAAGATTACCAGGATTTTGAAATTATCCTGGGCTATGTAGTGTGTTTTGGGCCAGCCTGAGCTATAGAATAAGACCTTATCTCAAAAATGAAAATAGTATAAAAGTTGTTGATTTTAAGTTTCTGAGCTTGTGATGGTTTGTTACAGCATAACGCAGTGGACCTGTGCTTTTTATTCCAGGTCTTGGAGTCAGTGATACCTATACAACACCATGACCACCACCAAATCTCATGGAATTGTAGGGGTATCCAAAACAGTAAAGGATAGCTGTGTGTTGGTTAGGGATGAGTTTGACCACTATATATGTGTAATGTTTCAATAGTGGAGGTTATTCAGTCTTACTTTCTGTCTTGAAATATAAAAGTATTTGATAATTTTTGAAAAACATTGGGGGGATGGAAGGAGGAGAGATGGGGGAGGGAAAGAGGTAGGGAGGGAAAGAGGGAAGGAGGAAAGGAGGGAGGGAGGGGGGGAGGGGGAGAGAGAGAGAGAGAGAGAGACAGAGAGAGAGAGAACCAATGCTTTGAAAATAGTATAGCTATTGTAATATCAGGTATCCATCCACTAGGTGTCAGGAGAGACAATATCAAGGCTCCAAACTGACCACTTCAATCTTTTTGTGAATGAACCGGAAAAGCAAGTAATTGTGGAAACCATAAAATAATTGGTATATAGAATGGGACAGAGTGCAATAAATATTCCAAATTATTTGCTTTTGGAGTATGGATGTCAATGTATACATTTACTTTGTACACGTGAAATCGTGCCACATCTTTTAAAATAGTTTAGAATGGTTCACAGAGGGTATTCTGCATGTTTCTCTGTGACTTGTGGCTTCACTTGTACATTTTTGTACCTTCAGACAACCCTCCGCCTGGAAAGTCTCTCAGAAGCCTACCACAAGGGTATTTCCTTTATTGGGTTTATGTAAGTTGGTCATTTGGTCGCTCTTCTTAATAGTTATTTCTAGCTGCCTTCTTGCTGTTCATGTCAGAGAAGCCATTGTATCTTGAGTAATGTTTAGTTTGCTTATTTAGAAGTTTTAAATAATTTCCCTCTAGATCCTATCTGAGCTCTGTTTTCGACTTGACAGACATAGTTCCGATTGACTTCAGTTTGCTTTTGCTTTGCTTGTGGAGGAGAATGGGTGGGTCTGGTAGGGAAATAGAGATCGTAAATAACAAAGGTTGAAGTTAGTAATGCTGCCAGATGATTCATCCTCACGCCATTGGGGTCAAAAGAGCTGAAAAGCAACAAGAAACAAAAACAATAAAAAGGAAAGCTCTCCTTGCTGAGCTATGATGTGAGCCGTGCGTGCGTGCATGTGTGTGTGTGTGTGCATGCGTGTGTGTGTCCGTCCCAGGAGAACATAGTCAAAGATTCTTCCTGGGATGACTGACTATACAGTTCCAAAGAGTGCCTATTATTTTCAGACAAAGAGCCTAGGATAAAAAATTGAACCAGGGTTTTTCATAAGATTATGCTTATGTCTAACACAGTTGAAAGCTAAATTCTTTATAAGATTTTATAAGTAACTATGCTTTTGAAAGCATTTCTAGATTTATTTATTTTCTTTTGTGTATTTTGCTGACTGTTTTGCTTGCATGTTTGTGTGTATGTGTATCATGGGCTTGCCTGGTGCCTCCAGAGGTCAGAAGAGTGCATCAGATCCCCTAGAATTGGGTTACAGATGGGTGGGTCCTGGGAAATAAACCCTGGTCCTCTGCAAGAGCAGCAAGTGTTTTTAAACCCCTGAACCATCCAGCCCTGACAGCTATATTAGAAAAAAGTTTTAAAATAAACATACAAAGTGGTGGAATTCATTATGGCATTTTCATAATTACTCCTGTTAATTTTCGTCCTCTATGTACTCCCTGTTTGCCTCCTGCTCACCTCCTGCTGGTCTTCTTCCTGCCACCAATAATGTCCATTATGCTTCCTTGTCTCGTCTATTTTTGACCCCCTCCTTTCCCCTTCCCATGGTCATCTTTGTAGCTTTATAGCATATACACTTGTGTAGTAACTAAAATCTAGCATCAGTATATAGTCCTGTGTTTCTGGGTTGCTTCACTTACTATAATAATGTTGCTTTTAAATTCCTTCCTTTTGCACTTGAACTGCATTAACATTATCTGTAGTTTTTCTCCCTTAAGTTGCAGCAAAACTTTCGAAGTTTGTTTTCTTTTTTTGTTCATAAATCTTGCTGCATGCCTTAACAATTTTTTTTAGTGAAAGCCTTGCTATGCGTCCTAAACTGGCCTCAAATTTTGATCCTTCTGCTTCTGCCTCTGAAGTCTGAGATTGCAGGTGTGTGCCCTATGCCCAGCGTATTTCTTACCTTGTATTCATAAGATATCTAGGTTTTATGCTGTCCACAATCTATAGATCTTTTTGGATCAGACCTGTGTTTTCCCACTCTGATACAAAGGCTGTTAGGGCATAGGTATTTTGAGTATTATATTCTATTATATTCATTTTTCCTGTTATTTTAGTTTGATCACTTTAGTATAATAATTAATCTTCACATAAATATATGTACATAATTTAAACCTTGTGTTGTTAAGTAAATGAATTTCAGAAAAACTCCTCCTTTCTAATCCAAGCTTTTTAATGTTCCTGCCTTAGAGCAATGACTTATTATCAATTTCTTGAATGAAAATGAATGAAATGAAATTTATGTCTTGGCAATGTTGAAGCATGCATGGGCAGCCCATATATGTCAGGTCTGTTGAACTTGTCCATATTGGGTTTTATGGTCTAAGTTGATGAGGACGACTGACCAGGTCTCTTCCTCAAGAGGGCACCAGATCTCACCACAGATGACTGTGAGCCACCATGTGGTTGCTGGGAATTGAGCTCAGGACCTTTAGAATAGCAGGCAGTGCTCCCAACTGCTGAGCTACCTCTCCAGGCTGGAGAGATGGCTCAGCCATTAAAGGCTAGGCTCAAAAAAATTATCAATTTTTTACACACCTCTAAAGGTAATCTAAGTATTTATATAATACAGACAATGATATACTTGTTATGTTCCTCAATACTCCCTTTTAATTTAATATTATTTTGGTGATAGGTAATATTAGTGTATGTGTAAATGCTTGATTACTTAGATGAACCATAACTCCATGATGATAACACTTTATGTAACACTTTTTATAACACATAAACTATGTTGTTATTTTTTTGAGTTTGTCTTAATTTCTTTCTAGATGTTTTTGTATTGTTTGTTATTTTTTGAGATATGGTCTCATTCTATAGCCCAAGCTGGCTTAGAATTCACTGTGTAGTTCAGACTAGCCTTGAATTTGTGCTGATCCTACTTTCTCAGCCTTCAAGCTCTGAGATTGTAAGCCAGAGTCTTACAGTGGCTTTGATTTCTTGATAACTATAGTTTGTGATTCAGGATTTTGGACGATGTAATCACATTTATCCAACTTTGCATCTTTGGATTCTGAATCATACAGATCCTTAGGTCTTTCCCACTTCAAAATTATTTTAAAGTTTGCCCATATTCTATTATATTTGTTGTTATATCATTTCAAGTTTTAATGTTTAATCTATTTGATATAAGGCATGAGGTATTTATTTAATTTTCTAAATATTCTTTTAGATCATTTCCCACTGATTATATAAATATTGCTACTTTATAAATGTCTCAGACACTGAAAAGAAACTAGGAAAATTACCTTTCATTTTATTAGATACAGAAAACCATTGTTAATTTTTAAAGTATTTCCTTTATTGTTTTTTTTTTTAAGATTTACACCCATAAAGTCCTACCAACATGTCCATCGAAAAGTGAACTGAACAATGACAAAAATAAAGATGCCAAACTGAAAGAGGAAAAGCCCATGAGGCCTCAAGCCTACAAAGAAATATAGGCAACTTAGTAAAGCTGGAAACTGGAGAGATGGCATCCCCAGGGAATAACACACCCATTGGTTGTCCAGTGCCAAATGGTCAGCCCTCAAAACATGCATACAAGTAACATTATATAGACTCAACAGATTGTATTTGAGAATATATATGGCCGGGTGTGGTGGTGCATGCCTTTAATCCCAGTACTTGGGAGGCAGAGGCAGGTATATCTCTGTGAGTTCCAGGTCTACAGAGTGAGTTCCAGGACAGCCAAAGATACACAGAGAAACTCTGTCTCAAAAAATATATAGATAATATATATGTATATACAAATACATGTATGTGTCCTGTAACAATTGATGAAAAAAAGAGACCACTAGTTTGAAGGAGAGTAGGGAGGGGTATAAGGGAAGGCTTGGAAGAAGGAGGAAGGAAGGTAAAAATGTTATAATTAAAACACAATCTCAAAACTATACAAATAAAAAACTATTGTTTTTAACTATGAGTATCATTGTGTGTGTTTCTGAGTGTAGGTTTGTGTGCATGTGTGCAGTGCCTGCAGAGTCCAGAAGATGTCATGTCACTGGGAACTAGCGTTACAGATGGTTATGAATGGCCCACCATGGGTGCTGGAAACGAAACTCTTGGGTCCTCTGTAAGGGCAGCAAGTGCTCTTAACGTCTTCCTTCTTTAGCATTTTAGTATGCATATACAAATGACTTTTTTGTCTCATGGAATTGGGATCATATATATATGATCATATATAAAGTTGAGTATCTTGCTCTGTTTTTTTAACTGTATATTGTATTTTAAGAAAAAAATCCAATATCAAATGGCTGGCTTGCTCTTGAAATATGGGTACGTTTGTTGTCAAAGACTGTCCTGTTTTTATCTATTCTGAGTCTTAGCTTAAAATCCATAAAGTACAAAAACTATGTGCAAATTGTTCACGACTAATGTTTGAGCAATCTTACTTTTTGTTGGGTACTTAGGAAGTGCTTGTTGATATCATTTTCCTTGAACCATTCAAATTCTTAATTAAAAGGTAAGCAGAGAGACTGAGGTGATGGCTCAGTGAGTAAAAGTACTTGGTGTACAAGCATGAGAATCCAAGTTCCAATCCCCAGCACTCATATAAAAATCCAAACATGGGTGCATGTGTGCCTGTAATCCCCTGTCTCTGGGGAGCAAGGATAGGAGAATTTATGGGACTTAATGGTTGTCATCCTAGCTCTAGGGTGAGTTAGGACTTTTGTTTCAAAGAAACAAGGTAGAGAGTGGTAGAGCAGACATCCTTCTCTGGTCTCTGTGAATGGGGTTACACACTTGCACACAGATAAGATCATATACTACAAGCATATCACACACATGTACCACACACACACACATGCACACATATGTACTACACAGATATACACAAAAGTAGAGATTTGTATAATCTGGGACCAATTCTATTTTAATATAGTGTTGTAAAACTTAATCACAGTATTATATCTCAGTTAAAGAGTCAATAAAAGTTTTATCTAATAATATTTTGACACTGAGGCCCATAAAGTCATTATTTTGTGGGAATATTTTACTAGTATATATTACTTTATATATTTCACTTAATGAGATAGTTAATATCCATTCAAACAGGCAATAAATGAGGTTATGCTGGGAAGACATTTGATTTCTGTTGATGGTGTAAGGTGAAGTTTCCCTGAAACAAGTCACATTTGATATTTGGGACTGGATGGAATTTGACAAGTAGCAATGGAGTTGGGAAGGACAAGCCTTTTCTGGTCGAGAGAAGCAGATGTTTTAAAGTCCAAAAGTGCAGATTTACCAGGTACATTCCGTGGATTGTCAGTAGGCTACTTTGGTTGTTCTGTGGGTTGCATGAGGTTTAAAAATTAGCTTTCCAAATACAAACCTTAAATACGGCCTTGGAAAACAGATTAGGGAGTTGATCCTTCTCTAGGCCCTAGAGAGACTAAAGGTTAACTTTTCTCCTATGGAAAATGTTAAGCATGCACGAAAGTAAACAACAGAGTGACAACTCCTCACGTAGCCATTGCCCTGATGCAGCAATTTTATCTTAGGGTCACTGTAGTTTTCCTCAGCCCTGTCCCATGTCCCCAGTGTTAATTTGAAGGAGACACTCAATAATATTATATTGTTTTATACATGCATCCCTGAAGCATGATTCATTTTAAAATTTTTACACAGCACAACTGCACTATCATGATCATACTTAAAAGAGCTGACATTATTTTGTTAATGTACTTCAAAGCTTTTAAAGAGGTGCCATGACCAGTGTAGTGCTTAACCCCCCAAAGAATATTTATTCCTCTAAGTATAAAACATTTTTAGTTAGTTTTTGGTTACCTTCAAAATTAAAGTGTCACTGTTGTACCATTGGGGACATCGTGTCAGGCCAGTCATTCTTGTGCTTTATAGACTTTACATATGAGTAGGATCATTGATTGCTTTTCCCCCTTGGCAGTTTGCACAGCGCCTTCTGAGACTATGAAAGCCAGGGAGGAGGTTCCAAGTCAGTTCCAGTTTGATCCCTCTAAGTTCTTTCTATGTGTCATCCAATTCTAAGTGCTCATTCCTAAACACGTACATACAAGCAACGTTTAATAGACTCAATATGTGCCTGTAAACTGTGCTATTTAATAGACCATGTCTTCGCCCACTCATGTATCCCACAGACTAACCAAACTGGAGTACTGATAATCCATTGAATGTACCTGGCACATCCCCACTTCTGGATTTTAACACATCTGCTTCCCTCTACCAGAAATGGCTTGCCTTTCCCAGCCCTGTCTCTACTTGTCAAATTACATTTGGTCCCGTATCATATTGATGTTGCCTATAAAAGAGCAACGTAACCATGAACATTGTATACGAACCATTTTTTACATGTAGTATGTGTGGCTGCTCCAGTCATTTTAAGATGTTGAAGCATTCACTTAACTCAGAAGCTGAGCTTGGAAATGTTTCTTAGAAGGAAAAATGGCATAGTCAATTTTCATTAAAACAAAAACAGAGAAAATAAATCTCTCAACCTTTTAAAGTCTTTCAAAACAAATAATAAGGGATCTGTTTCCTTCAGTTTTTGGCACCTTTTGCTGGCACTGCCCAAGAAAGAGATTTTAAAAAAAGACCGAGGTTAAAGAGAGCTAATGAAAGGAGAGGAAGGAAATAAACAGCTCGGCATTGCAATAAATTACATCCTTCTGAAGAAACTGAATTATATTAGAATAGATTATTATCTGGGATTGTTGGAAATGTCCTGCTATCCTGTTAGAGATGCAGTTATATGGTGTTGGATATTGATGAAGAGAAGGCCACTGAAACCCAGAGCCTCATTATTCTCCAGGGTGTCCTCGCCCCTGTGACATTAGCCACCTGGAGCCCCGTTTGTTCAGTTGCCCATCTGATAGAATATACAGTCTCCTCATTTCCTGTTCTCCAGAAAATTATTTTATTCAGCAAGTGACTAAACCCTTCTTTTGAATGGAAATTTGAGACAGTAAGTATATTTGGTACAAAGCAAAGAACAGTTTTGATTTCCTTTTCTAGACTACTTTGTCCCAAACATACTGAATTAAAAAAAAATAGTAAAAGGTCTGAATGTTTCTGGGAGAACATTGATTTAGAAAGTAAGTGGTTTATTTATTCCCTGAAGACTTACTTTTCTATAACAACATGGGTGAGCAAAAAGGCACCTAGTAGAACAGCTGTTTTCTCCTGCTAAATTGTAGTGGCAATGCAGCCCTCCTGTGAGGTCATTGAAATTTGAAATCTAGGAGGACAAGTGCACATTGTGGCAAGAGGGCTGTGCTTGTGCCGAATGACTTTCCATTTAGCATGGGTAAGGATGGAACATGCACACTTGAAAAAAAATGTACTTTCCACTCCCTAAATACAGTTATCCCGATGAGAAATAGTTTGATGAGTACGGGAGGCAAAACTGGGAGTGTGTTCTTATTTCTACTCTTTTTCTTGTTCTAAAAGACATTGCCTCTGCGCCTTGAGTTAATGGTTCAATCACCATTGTTCTGTCGCTAACTGTGCTAAGTTTATGTAAACCTACCTCTTATTTCATCTAGATTATAAGGATTACTTGTTCCACTTAGCACAGAGATAGTGCAAATAGTTCCACAGATTAGAGAGATGTAAACTGTGGTATCATCCCTTTATCTGGACTTTAGATTTCCAGCAATCTTAACTGGCATCTCTGGACTATGACCAGAACCTGAAAGGAAAAACAGAAGGCCTTTTTGAGGTCAAAATAACATGTCCAAAGACCACGAACTTTACCCCTAACCCTAATAGGAGAAACATCAGGAGAGGTGGTCAGATCCCAACTCCAGTCATTAACCTTATTTTGTACACGACTCTAAGAACCTTCACTATCCAGCTTGCTGGCCCACAGCAAGTTAGATGATAGGCTATCAGCATCAAGTCCACTGAGTACCAGGAAAAATAACAGTCAAACCCTTAAATGCAAAGGTGGAATAGAATTTTAAGAGATGTGTATAAATAAAGTTCAGCAAGCTGAAGTTGAGTGAATGCTTAAACAGCCACATAGGCAAAAGTAGCCTTAAGTGGATTTTTCCTTTAAAAAAATATGGAAACAGAGCTTGATCCTGCCTCAACCTGATATGCCATGATTTGTTGATTCCCAAGGGAGATCTTACCCCATCTGAATGGAGACAGAGGAGGAGTGGGACAGGGGACAAGGCTGGGGAAGAGAGGTGGCAGGAGGGAATGTGAGGAGAGGAGGGAGGGGAAACTGTGGTTGGTATGTAAAATAAAATAAATAAAAAAGAATAAAAATGTAAAATATGCCTTGACTGTTTATATCTGATCTTAGCAATTGGTCCATAGATGGTATAAAATAGAACTAACATTCTTGGAAAGTAGATGAAATAAAGATTCAAGAATAATCCAATAGTGTCATAATAGTAAACCCAAGTCATGCAACAACAGCATATATTCACTGGATTCTGAGTAGAAGGCTAGAAAAATTCCACCTGTGAAAATTTCATTTGAAACCCCCATGCAGAGACCTATGAAAGGGATTATATGGTAATCTTATGCTTAACTAAGAAATTACTAAACAATTTTCCAAAATTACTGTGTCGTAGCGCAGTTCCACTATCAAAATTTGATAGTTCCTGTTGGCATTGCCTGTCTTAAAAACTTTTAGACTTCTAATAATTACATGATTGTATCTCCTTGTAAATTCACATATTCCTCAAAAGTAATGTAGTAATGCTTTTGAGGCCCTTTAAATGTGTTTGCATTCTATAAAACTTTGGTTAAGGGTTTGTTCATATATTTTGTCAGTTAAAAAAATCAGGTTTCCAGAGTTCATTAGGTTAATATATCATGAATATATGCCAGTTGTCAGATAACTATTTACCCAAGTGAAATGAATTTTATTTTATGTAAAGACCCATAGGCAAATGCTGACAGTAGCTCAGGTCACAATTACTAAAATCTGGAACATAACTCAATTATCCTACGACTAGTGAATGGTTAAAAAATTATGAGCTGAAAGAGATAGTTCAGCAGATAAGAGTGCTGGCTGCTCTTCCAGAGGAGGTGGATTCAGCTCCCACATGGCAACTCACAACTGTCTGTAATTCTAGTCCCAGGGGTTTCTGATACTATCTTCTGGTCTCTACAGACCCTACATGCACATGGTGCACAGACATACATGCAGACAAGACACCCATGCATATTAAATAAATAAATTATAAGATATCCATAAAATGGAATACTCAGCAATAAAAGCGAACAGATATTGGTTCCTAACAATATGGATGAAACTCAAATTGTTTATACCTAAGTGAAGGAAGCCAACATTAAAAATGCTAAATGATTGTATAATTTAGGCAAAAGTATTTCAGTGATTACCAGAACTTGCAGAGTAGGGACAGGGGAAGACTACAAAAACAGCATGAGGGAAATTTGTGGGGTTAGGGAGTTGTCTGTATCTTGATTTTGATGGTAACTTGTCAATACTTACAAAACTAACAGGGCATAAGATGAATTCTTGCTGTGTAGAAACTGTAACTCTTGTTTTCTGCAGAAGAAAAGGGGGAACGGTTGGGGTTAATGAAAGGAGACTGCATCGCTGTGGCTGCATTGCAGGAGACTTTTAGTAAACTAAAACATTCGATGAGTTCTTAGAACTCCTTCAGAAGCTTATTCAAGTTTTAGGGAGAAACAGTGTTGTAATGACTTGAATTTGAACTTGCAGAGAATGTTAATGCTGCATTATTATGCTTTTGCTTGGCAGTGGTTTACCCTTGAGCTAAACAGAGAGAGCCACTGTCATCAGGATGAGCAGGGAGAAAGCAGATGACGGCTCCTCTGGTTCATGTTCATTCTCTGTCTCTGTGTCTCTCTGTCTCTGTCTTTGCATCTGTCTGTTTCTCTTTCTTTCCAAGGCGAGACATTGTACTTCTTCCATTGCCTTGCCTCATCATCAATCTCAGCTGACCCTTTACATTGAAATAAAGCATGTTTGTGACCTAAGTGCACTGTCAGTACACCAGCCTCATACACATCTCCTATAAATAGGTACAAACATGTGTGGCTGTGCTCTCCTTGAGTCCTTTGCTTTGTATGCCCTACCTGTTTGGACTCTTCTACTCTCTGATAGGCATAACTGAACATAAATTTTTCAGGTTCAACTCAAAAACTGCCTTCTCAATGAGGTCTTTGTTTTTACACTATTCAAAAGTGAATTTTCCCTTCTTTAACTGAGCAGAGATGCAGAAAATTGACTTGATTTTAAAGGCAGTGACAAACAGACGAGCAAGTGTATATATATATATATAGATAGATAGATATACATTTCAGATGCTCGGTATATATTGTATGCTAAGCCTCCTTTGTTTGAGAAAATATGTATTGGTTAACAACATGGAGGTGCCCTGTTATGTCAGTTTGAATACTACCTCTGTTCCATACTAGCTGTATGTGGTGGTTTGAACGAAATTTCCCGTGTAAATCTTGGGCATTTGAATATTTGATGTTCAGTTAATGTCTGTTTGGGAAGGATTGGGAAGTATGGTCCTGTCGGAGAGATGTATCACTGTGGGTGGGCTTAAGGTTTTAAAAGTCTCCTTCCATCCACAGGATACACTCTCTGCCTCCTGCTTGTGAGTCAAAAATGTGAACTCTCAGTTGTTCCTGCCATCATCCCTTTCCTCTGCCATTATAGACTCCATCCTTCTCAACCCGTAAGGATGACTAAACACTTCTTTTTATAAGTTGCATTGGTGAAGGTGTTCTGACACTGCAATAGAAACGTAGCTAAGAGAGTATGTATTAATAGTATAGATAAATTATTTGTCTTTTAAATATCAGTTTCATCATCAACAAAATGGTCATAAAAATAGCACCTGCCTTATACTGTCATAAAGAGTAAACAAATTACCTTTGATAAAGTATCTGGCACATATGGGAACCTGTAATTATTAGCTATGATTATTTTGGAAATGGTCTTAATAGTTCCTACTATTTCTAATCAGATGAGCTAAATATATCAATTCAAAGAATATGTGGGTTTTCAAGGAAACATTGCTATTATGATAGACAGAAATGTAAGAGCATTCATATCCATCCCATTCTGACATGTCAGACATATCAGCTGTATAGACAATATTATGGATTTTAACTTAACTCTGCTGAAAATATATAAGCAGTCAGCTGCTGTATGGACTTCTCTGAAGAGAGCCCTTATAGCTGGCCTGTTCCACCCAGTAGCCATTTGATATTCTAGGCAGCTGCCTGACACTGCACTTTGGTGCCCCCGTGGTGTAATTAACAGGCACACTCACAGCTGCCTTGTCACAAATTGGCCAGGCTTGGCAGTGGATGCTACAGAGGCAGGGTGATAACAGACAGCATCCAGGATACGTCCCTCACCTTGGGCTTTCTTAACAGCACCATGATAGCACCGCAGCTGTACCCTGAGCATTTCTCAGAACAGCAGATATGCTTAGTGCTTGGAGGGGACTACTAGAATTCTTTCATTTGTAATGTGTTTTTGTTTTCTAACTTGTATGGCAATACCACTAGCTTGAAGTACTTCTTGAGGCTGATACTAGGATATTTAAAAAAATTCTCCCCTAAGCCCACACATAGATTGTCTTTATCTCTGTCAGCACTGGTTAGCCATATCTTAGAGAAGGATGCACAGAGGAAATGTGATGTCAGGGGTAAAGCACTGGACTAGGAATAAGGGGAGTGCCTTCTTTGTTCTGCTTCATTGGCTTTGCGGCCTTGAGAAAACCATTTATTCACAGGAGAACCTTGAATCTCGTACCTAGGCAAGATGGTTAGGTTAGTGAGGAACATTTGGGGTAGTCTTCAACATTGAGTATCTGATCCTCAGGGACTTTATCTTAGGTTCTGCTCTATGCAGTGGAGCCATGAGTAAGGGTGTTTGAATTGTCCCTACCTGGAGACTTTGTGCCTTTGCCTAATGAAGACCTCATGTGGAATAGGATACCTACTACTGAAATTTCCAGTCTTCACTGCTTTGCCAGCTTTTTTTGAGGCTTATGCATAATCTTGTATGGGAACTGTATTCAGAAGATTAAAGTGGTTTTTAGTAAAAAGTTCATTAATAAGTTGGGAGCCACGCATGAACTTGAAGGCCAACTCTGCTATTTCACCTATGGTATACTCTCATGCTGGGCTTTCTTATCTAGGGTATGTTTTCCACATTTTATCTGTGTGAGCCATCAGACTACTACTTTGAGAAACACTGCTGGCTCTATGTGAGTTTATTACCTCATTTCCTTTGTGGAGAAATATCTTCTCGTACCTATGGGCTTCCCCCTGGGGAGAGGGCTGGTCCTTGTCTGTCTCACCTTTGCGGTCTGAGTATGTTTATCCATTTGAAAACTAGTTGAGAGGAACCCCAGAGAGAGTTCAGATTTGGGGTGATTGAAAAGGAAACCAGTAGGTTCTACGTATATATTGTCAAAAGGTTTAGTAGATCCCAATACTGCAAATTTCACCTGAGGGAGTGAGACATATTTGGAAGCAAAAAAAAAAGTCTTACCAGTCATGAAAATATGCTAAACAGACAACTGTGTCTCTCCCTTTGGATATCAGACTATAGAAAAAGTGAATCCCAAGAAATTAGAGTTTCCCCTGGAATCTCATACTGGAAGAAGGAAAGATTTAGACCTGGGGAGTAGCCGGAAGAGGAACTTGTCTCCTGGAGAAAGATTTACTATTTGCCAGACGATGTTGCAGGAGAGAGTGGAGCTGAAACCATGGTGATGGGCAGGAGACAAGGACTGCTTAGTTAGACACATCTCTTGCTTTCTATTTAAGCCTTGCCGTCATGTTAGGACCTCCGTCCAGACTGGTCACCAGTCTCTGCCCTTTTCCCAGAGTGTCTACACTGAATATTCTCATTTCTCTGCTTTTGTTATTTTGTATTCATTTGTCTAATCAGCATACTGAGGCTAGATGAATGGGTCTGGCTTGTTAGGGCCAGGTCTTGGGTTCTGCTATCAGATGTGTGCCTCAATTCCCAGCTACACATTCAAAGATTTTGTTAGCACCTTGACATTCACCATGGTGGAAATATTTCACTCTGGCAGTCAACATATACCACACATGAGGGATTATTGCTCTTTGAAAAAAATCTTTTTTCTTTGTCTTGTTCAAAGTGTATAATCTCTGTTAATTGATCTTTAGGGTCATTAGATCTTTCTTCTGCCATTTCCAACCTACTATTGACCCCTGAGGGTGAAGTTTTAATTCTGCTTATCATAGCTATCAATTCTAAACTTTTTATTTGGTTCTTTACATCTGTTGTTTTTCAAGACCATTTTTCTAATTGTTTTAAGAAAGTTCATGATTTCTTGCAGGATCATTTTCATAATAACTTTTTTAAAGTTATTAATTATTAAGTAATTATATCTGTGACATTTGCACACTGACATTTTTGATAGTCTATTATCATGAAAATGGATGTTTTCTTACATATTTTGGTGCTAAATGATTATATCTTGAACATTTTGAGTGTTATAAGACTTCAGGGCAATGATCCTCAACCTTTGTAATGCTGCAGTCCTTCAGTATAGTTCCTCATGTTGTGGTGACCCCCAACCACAAAATTATTTTTGTTTTTACTTCATAACTGTAGTTTCTCTACTGGTATGAATCATAATGTAAATACCTGTGTTTTCTGACTGTTTTAGGTGACCCCTGTGAAAGGGTCATTCTATCCCCCAAAGGGTTTGTGACACCCAGGTTGAGAACTGCTGCTCTAGGCCTTCCTTGAAGGCTTTGGAAATGTGGCTACTTCATTAGGCAATCTACCTGGGTCATTTGGCTGCAGTTTCCAATTCCCCCTTTGTGGGCTGGCTTCAGTTCTAACTTTCATTCACGTTCACAAACCTTTGCATTGCTATTGAGATCTCCCCAATATGTGCCATCCACTCATCAGTTTGGTCCCTGCATCCAGATAGTAGTTCAGTTCTTGAAGGTTTTGGCATGATTCACTAGAACCAGGGTGATTACAACCAAATCCATGCTCGGCCATGAACTTCAGAGTTGCTCCCCAGTTTTATAGGACCACGTACCTGAACTCTTCTTACTGCTCTGCAGTCTTCCCGATGATTTATGGTTCCTTTGTAGTCCCTGAGTTTGAAACTGGGGTTACCCTTTGTGCCACATCTCAAACAAACAGCACAGTAGATTTTGATCTCATCTTGTACCATTGTCACTGAGTTGCTAGAGTTCTAAGCCATGAAATAATGGAAAGAAGGAGTGAAGCAAGTAAGCAGGCAATCAAAGACACAAAACTAGGCAATGATAAAACCCTCTCGAACATGCGTATGCATTAGGGACTTCTTCTAGCCCTTAGGCTAGAACCAGAGATTCTCCTGGAGGTTTATCTGGTCACAATGATGTTTACACTCTTGGGTTTCAATCTGTGGCTTCTTAAGCATTTCAGGGAGCAGAAATAAGAATGGTAAACTTGCCATTTACTCGGTAATACTTAATTCTGGTTATCTTTCTCAATCTACCAGCTAGTGTTTACTTTTCTGCATCTTTGAATAGCTCCTCCATGAATTCACTCCTGCTGTTATAACTGCATCCAATAAGAAAAACAGTAGAGTAGGCTTATTCCATCTTGCCTGGGGTTCACAACTCTTTTCTTTTCCCTAGAGATTCAGGTGTTAAACATTTACTAGTGAACTGTTGGCTGATTTTAGCCAGTGAAACTGTTAGCAAGGAGACTCCTTATGTGATACTACTTTCAGACAGATCAAACACTTCTTTTTTTATTTTATTTTATTACTTTAAAAAAATACCCATCCAAATTCCCATTTCCTCCCCTCCTCCCACTTCCCTCCCACTCCCCCCCACACCTTCACCCCACCCCCCTACAATCTTAAGAGAGGGCAAGGCACCCTGCCCTGTGGAAAGTCCAAGGCCCTCCCAACTACATGCAGGTTGAGCAAAGTATACATACAAAGAGAATAGGATCCCCAAAAGCCAGTGCATGCAGTAGAGACAAATCCCAGTGCCATTGTCATTGGCCTTTCAGTCTGCCCCAACTGTCAACCACATTCAGAGGGACTAGTTTAATCCTATGCTTGTTCATTCCCAGTCTAGTTGGAGTTGGTGACCTCCCATTAGCTCAGGCACATTGTCTCAGTGGATGAATCCCACAGACCAAACACTTCTTAACTATATGACTTTTAACAATTAGGTTTTTTTTTTTTTTTTTTTTTGCTACTCTAAGCCTCAGTCTTCTCTATTTTAACTTGATAATAATGGTACATATCTCAGGGGGTTGTCCTAAGGGTCAAATGAAGTAACACAGTATTTAGATCAGTGCATGACACATAGCATATCTTTCAAAAAACAATATAATTAAAAGTAGAGAAAACTATATTTGCTGTTGGACCTCCTTTAGGACAGAAAGGTACACATTTAGTCAGGGAGAGAACTCAGGTATAGGCAGGCCTTGTGGTCACCTATTGTATAGTTTAACATCTGCTTTGGAACCAGTCAGCAACTATCCAGCTCAGATACTTGCTAGCTATATGACATCAGACAGGTCACTTTGTTCTTTTGAGGAAGTAGTAAAATGGGTACATTACTTCTCTGGAACATGGGAGGATTAAAGAAGATGATCTATGGAACATTCTCATTAAATACTGGCTGCTATTAATACCCTTCAATATAGTTTCAGGGATAGTTGTTGGACTTTTTAAAATAGATGAAATACTTGTAGGTGATTGAACATACACACACACACACCACCACCACCACCACCACCACCACCACCACCACCACCACCACCACCACCACCACCACCACCATCACATAGTCTTGAGGTGTTTGGGAGCTCACTTCTGTACTGAAACAGTGCCCAGACAGCTTGTCTGTGCAGCACTGCAGGCCCCCAAACCACTTTCTTGGTCTTAAACACTTGACCATGCTTACTGGACTATAGCAAAGAGAAATTAATGAGAACAGTTAATCTCTCCAGATTGACTAAGGGCCTAGTCACTTCCTGCTTACAACTATAGTTCTCACTTCTCTTCAAGTTAACAGCTTGTGACTTTTCAGCTTGCTCCTTCAGTGAACTGGTTTGACTGCACCCTTGGCTTGGCTACGGCAAGTAGCATGGATATTGTTTCTGTCACAAAATCTGCGGAACTTGAATTAAAAGAAGTGGTTTTGCTGATGCATTTTTGTGGTTTGTCTAAAACCTTCTTTACACAGTAGCAGATTGCTTCTAATTTTCCTTTTGGGATATCTGAAGTATTTTTAATTTTCTCTTTCAGCAGTCTTTTTGTTACTCCGCACTCCCTGAGTGTTTATTTTTTATAACTTAAACATTTTTCCATTCTCTTAAGGATATGGAGATTCTAATTTAGAGCTTTGATAATAGATGCCCATAGTATTTGCTATTTAAAGCATCAGCCACAGCTGTAACAAAGCTCTCAGTGTGATATGATACTATCCGCTGTGCCCCAGCCGCTGCTCTACTACAGCATAGTGTAGTAGAGACTCACACTGTCAGTCCAAACATCAGTGTCAACTCCGAGGTCTGCCCCTCCTCTTCATGAACTCATAGATCGAGTCACACCCCAGATTCAGACCTCAGTTTCTGTCATCTAGATACACTGGAGGCTAGGGGCCTGCAAGCAACAGAGATGAAGGGAGGTCAGGAGTGGAACAGATAGGTACCAACAACTGCGGAGCGAAATTTCAGTGAACAGTGCCGGGTGGCCCTGGGTCCCCACTAGGGAAATGGAGGGGTTGAAGGAGCTGGTGTGTAGCCAGTTCGTTTGGTCTTCATCCCTCAGGCAGGTGGGAGCATTGGAAATATGAGTTCTGTGTGAAACAAAGCAGTTTGAGCCAAATGCTTACTCCAAAATGTGGGGATTACCATGAGGGTCGAGGACAAAGCAGGTGCAGAGCAAACTGCTGAAGCTGCTGCTATGTTTGGAGAGGGTGGCGAGCAGCAAAACTAAAATTAAGTCATTTGATCTGGAAGATTTTGTTTCCTCGTTTTAGAAGCAAGGAATTATACCTCCTTCCATGACTTAGTGCCCAGGGCAGCTATGAAGGACAAATGGGACATTGACTGGGAATGAGGGACTTAAGGTCCTACCTAGCACAACCATCAACCTCAAGGGTGCATTTGGGAAAATATCCCACTCCCCCATCTTTCTGCTGTTGGCTCTTATCTGCATTTTCTGGGTGGGGTCCCTGGTGCCTGCCTAATAGCAGATCTTATACCTGACTTACAGTGGTAATTTTTTTCTTTACAATTTGGAGATGCATTCTGTAGGAGTTGTGCTTGGAATTTTGAATTTTACTCTTTTTCTGGGTTAGAATTATGGAGTACAATATTTCTTGGAAGTGCAGAAAATTGGAAATGAGCCATAGCTTCCAGTCGAACATACAGCCCAAGGGTAAACAATAGATAGTTGACAGTACCCTGCGTGACTAAGCTATGACACTATGCAGCTAGAGCATTAAGTGCACTTTTAACTCAATGATAATTTCGATTTCCCATGGATTTATTTAAATGTAACTGGAAGTACGGACTTTTGAGATATCTAATCTCCTGGGTTTTGTAAGTCAAGGACCCTCTGTACTTGAGTAAAACAAGGAGACTTGGGGGAAAATGACTCCAAGGTGTGATTTAAGCTGAAGTATAACAGAGTACAGAGCCTGGGTCTTCAGGTTCTAATGTTAGGCAAGTGTCTCGCCACTGAACCCCAACACCATCTCTTTTCAGGTTGTAATGTTAATTCTCAGCTTCTTCTTCATTATGTAATTGGAGAAGACCCTTAGCTTTTGTGGTTAAGAACTTGTAACTGTTCTCATACATTCTTCAGTTTTATCCTTTGTTCTTTGTCTAAATCCCATCAATTCTTTTTGTTTGCCCCAAGTCATTGCCATGTCATGTAAAGTTGCAACTCACAGAAATCTGCTTGCCTCTACCTCCCAAGTGCTGGGATTAAAGGCATGCACCACCACCGCCTGGAAAAAAGGTTTACAAGGTGCTTGTCAATAAATACATGAAGCACTTACTGTTTTATCTGTACCATGCAGTGAGCTGGAGAAATAGACATTAAAGTAATATTTCTATCCTATGGGACATTGTTACAGAAACCAGACAGTTACAGCACTGACATAACTGCTCTAATTTTCTCATGGAAACTCCAGGAGCTAGGTGTTACATGAGGAGGAGTGGGCTGCGTTTCCAGTGCCCAGTTGGCTTATACCCGAAATAATTATACTGAAACTGTATTTATTTAATTACTGTTTGGCCCATTAGTTTGGGCCTCTTTTTGGCCAACTCTTACATCTTAAACTAACCCATATCTAGTAATCTGTGTATCACCACAAGGAGGTGGCTTATTGGCATGAGTCTAACCAGTGTCCATCTTGGGCCGGAGAAACATGGTGTCTGCCACACTTCCTTTCTCCCCAGCATTCTGTTCTGTCTACTCCGCTCACCTAAGGGCTGCCCTATCAAAAGGCCAAGGCAGTCTCTTTATTTAACCAATGAAAGTAATACAAATAAAAAAGCACCTCCTACACCAGCTAGGCATATACCCAAATGATGCTCCATCCTACAAAGACACTTGCCCAACTATGTTCATAGCAGCTTTATTTGTAATAACCAGAAACTGGAAATGACCTAGATGTCCCTCAATCAAAGAATGGATAAAGAAATCGTGGTACATTTACACAATAGAATATCACTCAACAGTTAAAAGAATGATAAAAATTTGTAGGGAAATGGATAGAACTAGAAAAATATTGTCCTGAGTGAGGTAACCTAGACCTAGAAAGATATAGTATGTATTCATTTATAAGTGGATGTTAGCTGTAAAGTAAAAAATAATCATGCTACAGTCCACAGACCCAGAGAAGCTAAATCACAAGGAGGGCTTAAGTGGGGGAATGCAAGGGTCTCCCTGGGAAGGAGAAATAGAATAGATTTGTGGAGTGTACTGGGATTGGCTGGGGTTGGGAAAAGGAGGGATCAGGTGGTAGAGGAGCGGGGAGAAAATATTAGGAGAAATGATTGGAATTGGGGGGCATTTTGGGAGCAAAGTGGAAACCTAGTGCAATGTAAACTATGGAGTCTATGAGAGTAACCCCAACAAAGACTTCTAGTAATGGGGGACATGGAGCCTGAAACAGCCATCTTCTGAAACCAGGCAAGGCCTCAAGTAGAGGCACTGGGACACCAATCCAGCCGCAAAACCTTCAACCTCCACTTTGTCCTGCTTACAGTGTTCTGGGACTGGAGTCTAGCAGAATCCTCATCAAAGAGACCAGAGACTTCATCCAGCAACTGATGGAGAAGATGCAGACTCCCACAGACAACCACTAGGTGGAACTTGGGGAGTACTGTAGAGGAGGGTGGGGAAGAAAGAATGGGAGGAACCAGAGGGGTCAGGGATACCATAAGAGTACGTCCCACAGAATCAACTGACTGGGATTCATGGGGACTCATAGAGATCAGGGAGCTGTTTGGCGAATGTCCCTGGGAGGACTGCTCTTTTTTAAGGGGAGACCGAGGGGTGGATCTTGGGGGAGAAAAGGAGGAGAAAAGTGGTTGTGATGTAATATATGAGAGAGGAACAAAAAAAAAAAAAGGAAGTGCCAGGAGAGAAGAGAGGCTTGGGTGATGGCTCAGTTGGTAAAGCATTTGCCTTGGTACTCACAGAGACCTTAGTGCACTCCTTAGAATCCAGCTTTTTGTTTTAAAGCTAGGTATGGTGGCAAGGGCCTGCAATCCCATCACTGGAGAGGCAGAGAAAGAAAGATGATCTCCAGGGAAATCCAGCAAATCCAGCTAGTTATCTTTTTTTTTTTTTCCCTCAAGGCAGGGTTTCTCTGTGAAACAGCCCTGGTTGTTCTGGAACTCACTCTGTAGACAAGGCTGGCCACGAACTCACAGAGATCCACCTGCCTCTGCCCCCCTGAGTACTGGGATTAAAGGCGTGTGCCACCACTGCCTGGCCCCAGCTAGTTATCTTAGCCAACTTGGTGAATTCTAGGTCAGTGAGAATTTTTTTAAAAAGGTGTATGGTATCTGAAGATATCTGAATTGCCCTCTGACCTCTACACTCATGTACATGAACATATATACACAGTCATCTTCACACACATGTACATAGAGAGAGAGAGAGAGAGAGAGAGAGAGAGAGAGAGAGAGAGAAAGAAAGAAAGAGAAGGGGAGAGAGAGTGAGAAAGAAAGAAAGAAAGAAAGAAAGAAAGAAAGAAAGAAAGAAAGAAAGAAAGAAAGAAAGAAAGAAAGAGAGAGAGGGAGAGGGAGAGGAAGAGAGAGAGAACCCAGCATGGTTGAAAGTATGGATGATGGTGTGGGACAATTCTGTATTATGTCAATTATGGTTTAAATAAACGCTGGTTGGTCAGTAGCCAGGCAGGAAGTATAGGTGGGGCAACCAGACAGGAAGTAGAGGTGGGTCAAAGAGAACAGGAGAATTCTGGGAAGGAGGAAGCCCATTCCTCCTCAATCCTGCTCAGACATGGAAGAAGAAAGATGTGACCTGCCTTGCTGAAAAAGGTACTGAGCCATGTGGCTAACATAGATAAGAATAATGGGCTAATGTAAGTTGTAAGAGTTAACAAGAAGGCCTGAGCTAATGGGCCAATATGTTTATAACTTTGTAGACCTATGTGTGATTTCTTTGGAGCTAATGGCTGTGGGACCTGGTGGGAGGACAGAAACCAGGCAGGACAGAAATCCCAACAAGTAAGCTCTCATGTTTCATGGATGGTGCTAGTTTCAGGGAGGTTGCCATCTAAACTGGAAGCCAAAGGAACAGTTGGGACTTCCTTGAAGGAAGGAACTGAAAGAAGTATTTTCCAGGCAGAGACTGTGTGACAAGGTATTGCAGCACTGGAAAACATAGTAGCCATAGGGAGTAGCCATAGGGAGCCATAGCATTAATTTGGTGACTCAGGATAGAGACTTCAGGGAAAAGAGATGAGAGATGAATCAAGAGGGATCAGTGGGGGCTTTGTTATGAAGAACTTTACCCATCAAACTGCAAGAGTAGGCACATTTGGGCCTGGAGAGATAGTTCAGTGGTTAAAACCACTGGCTACTCTTCCAGAGGACCCAGGTTTAATTCCCAGCACCCACATGGCAGCTAGCAACTGTGGCTCCAGTTCCAGAGAACTCAGTGCCCTCTTCTGAATTCTGCCGGAAGGGGCATGCATGTCGTATACAGACATGCTTTCAGGCAAAACATCCACATACATTAAAAATATATATAAATCAATGTTTTTTTTTTTTAAAAGAGTGGTCAAACTAGTGAAGAGTTTTAAGTAGAAAGCTGACATGGTCACATCTGTTTTTTAAAGAAAAAAGTATTGTAAGAGGATTTCAGATACTCAAGCAAATCTATCAAATATGATCAAGAAACAGACAGAAACTTCTATATAGGAGATAGCAAGGTGAATGGATAGATATCAGTTTCAAGGAGGAATAAAGATTCAACTTGGTTCCACTTGCTTGGACCAAATAGTAATGTGGGTAGCAGGGAAGCATTGGCTAAGTGTCACAGAGAGCAAGGCATTGCTATTAGGACTGGACAAAGGAGATGTTTCAAAGGACGTGTTGGTTGCCAGGACTACAGATAAAGTGATAGTGGTGGTCTTTCATATTCTGAGTCTAGGAGAGCTACAGTAAGGCACAGAATGTTGAGATCCAAACCATGACAATTAGCTTTTTGAGTTTCTTTGCTTATATTAAGGGGCACAAAATAGTGTTTGTCTTTTAATTGGCCTCTACAATTTTCCAGGAGAGTTGGCATGTTTTAAAAACTCAGAATCCTTATGGCGTAGGTTTATAATTCCAGCTACTTGGGAGGCTGAGGCAGGAATATTGAACATTTAAGTAAGCTTGAGGTATATGCCAAGATTTTGCCTCAAAATAAAAAGTTAGGACAGGGTTTGGGTGTTGTTTAGCGGTCGAACACTTGCTTACCATATGTAAGGCCCTGAGTTTAATCCCGACTAATCAAAATATCCAGATGTCTGATTTCTCTTGAAAATTCAAAAGCTCTGGCAATACAATTGCTTTTGTATTTGATGTAAGTCAGCTGAGCACCCTTTTTCCCCTTTACACACAAAGCTTCAATCCACTCAAAACCCACTCCTCATACTATAGATATACAGGCACTCACCACCAGCCCTAATCACCTTTGCTTAGTCAGTGTGGGCTTAGATTGTACTTTTAAAGGGGGCAATAGGTACCTGCATTGCCCATGCGGGATAGTCTGCATCACTGTAGTGATGAAACTGGGTTAGTACCTGAGAATAAAGGAAATGCAGGACAGATTAGGTTTCAGGGACCAGACTTTTAAACATTATTTTTATAACAAGCACACCAAGCTTCAAAACATTTTTAGGTATAGAACCTCTCAAAGGCTTTTTTATAAAATATTCTTTGTTGTTCAATATTTTCATTATTTGTTTACATGAATCTTTCTTCCTACTTGTGAACTTCTTGTGGTCTGGGGCTGTGCCTTTTCCTTGGCTGTAGGTGGAAAATAATAATAGAAAGTGCTGAATATGTGTATTTGTAGAAAAGAAAAAATGGTGGAATAAGACTTCTGCTCAGGGCTGTTGGCAACAAATGAGACAGCATGTATCAAAATGCATAGTGCTGAGCCTGGCATATAGTAGACACTCAAATCCTTTCTCTTCATCCTGAATATGAGCTGGCATAAGATCAGATGGTAGATAAAATATGGTTGCCTTCCTTCTTTCCCTTTTCTTCTGTCTACATTCCAGAGAGAATCACCTTCGACCAAAATAGCAGAGGATTTATTTGCATGCTGCCTCCCCCACTCAGCAAGGCACGTGTTTATATGTGCACTGCACTGATTGCGTGTGCCACTTACATGTACAGTCTTATTCCAGGCACCACAGGAACACCAGAGATAAGATCCAATTCCTGCTTCTTGCTCTTTGCCTGATAGGGGGATTAGACACATATTCAAGAAGCTGTGTGTATGGAAAGGTATTTATTCTATGAGGCCACAAGAAACAACAGTCCAAGTGCCCCTGCCCTTCAAAGAAAGAAGCCCCATAAGATTGGGGGAATCGGAGAAACTGGCTTTCAGCATGTGGAGTTGGTGAATCTACAGAGTCCTCTACCTGGATGCAATGTTTTCTTGGAATTCTATTTTAGCTGTTCAAGGCCTTATGAAAATCTGAATAAATATGTTACCATTTCCTTCATCAACAAGTATCTACCGTCTTAAAAGATTCTACAGGTGAATCATGTGGAAGTGAACTAAAGCTTTGAAGTATGATTTTTAATAGGTCAGATCACCAGAATTACTTAAAACATTGGACTGGTTTAATTTCTCTATGTCTAAACACAGCCATGCAGCAAATAGGTACTGAGCATCTATTTAAGCACTGGTACTGTTATAAAATGTTATGACCTTATGATTTTCTGTAGGATGTAAGTCATGGCCTCAAAGAGTCTTGATTCTGTGGAGACAAGTAGGAAAAGCATCTAATATGATGCCTAGTCTAACAGGAGTCTGTTCACAGAGTTATAAATGCGCAGAGGAGGGAATGATTAACTACGTGTTGAGAGAGGTCGGAGGAAGTTGTTACAAAGAAGTTATGTTTTTAGTGTCCTTGAAAAATGAAGTAAAATGTCTCAAGGCAGAGGACAAGGAAGAAAATGATTAACATTAATAGCTCCATGAACATTGCACTTAACCTTCAGGGAAACCTGTGATCCAGGTAATATTGCTTCCACTTTGCACATGAAGAAGTTGAAGTGAAAGCCATCTAAGGTCACATAGTGGTCACTTTCTGCGTCAGTCTTTGAATACAGGCCGCTCTGGCTCCACTGCATTCATGGAGAAGAAAGATGCAAGGAGCAGAGGGATAGGAGAGGGAGGGGATGTGTTGAAGCAATTTGAGCAGCAGCAAAGTTTGCTGGAGTTTGACCGGGTTTGAGCCAGCAGGCTCTGATTTTAGTTGTGGCTGTGGTTGCCCAATTCAGAAGCACTTAAAGGGATGATTGCCCCTATTGTAGACCTGCTTTGGAAATTGGGAGTTGTTTAGTTCCTGCTTACAGTGACTGTAATGTTCAATTCAGCAAGCATTTATTAGATGAATTGGCTACTGCACAAAGTATTTGGGTTGTTTGACCATCTTTAAAATCCTTTGTACAATGATGTACTGGAACACATCTTAGAAGGTTGACTTCTAAAGTTTCCAGCTTGATGATGCCCTTCCTGGTACTTGCAGACAGGGACGTGTTCTGGAATAAAAGCTGAAAGAACTTACTTTTCAAGAGACAAATTTCTTGGAAGTACGAAGTGCTATGTATTTCATAACTACCTTAAGTCATTTCCTGAGCATGGTGATTTGAATGAGAATGGCTCAGATATTTGAATTCTTGGTCCCTAATTGGTGGAATTGCTTTTGGAAAGAATTAGGAGGTGTGGCCTTATTGGAGGAGTTATGTCACAGATAGAGGACTTTGAGGTTTCAAAAGCTCATGCCAACTGGATATCAACATGTAGAAGAATGAAAATAGATCCATATCTATCACCATGCACAAAACTCAAGTCCAAATGGATTAAAGACCTCAACATAAAGCCAGTCACACTGAACCTCATAGAAGAGAAAGTGGGAAGTACATTTGAACACATTGGCACAGGAGACCACTTTCTAAATATAACCCCAGCAGCACAGACACTGAGAGAAACTTTTAATAAATGGGACCTCCTGAAACAGAAAAGCTTCTGTAAAGTAAAGGACATGGTCAACAAGATACAATGGTAACCTACAGAATGGGAAAAGATCTTCACCAACCCCACATCAGATAGACGGCTGATCTCCAAAATATACAAAGAACTCAAGAAATTGGTCATCAAAAGAACAAATAATCCAATAAAACAATGGAGTACAGACCTAAACAGAGAACTCTCAACAAAAGAATCTAAAATGGCTGAAAGACACTTAAGGAAATGTTCAACATCCTTAGTCATCAGAGAAATGCAAATCAAAACAACTCTGAGATTCTATCTTACAACTGTCAGAATGGCCAAGATCAAAAACACTGATGACAACTTATGCTGGAGAGGTTGTGGGGAAAAGGGAACACTCCTGCATTGCTGGTGGGAGTGCAAGTTGGTATAACCTCTTTGGATATCAGTATGGCGATTTCTCAGAAAATTAGGAAACAACCTTCCTCAAGACCCAGTAATACCTCTTTTGGGTATATATCCAAAGGATGCTCAATCGTGCCACAAGGACATGTGCTCACCTATGTTCATAGCAGCTTTGTTTGTCATAGCCAGAACCTGGAAACAACCTAAATGCCCTTCGACAGAAGAATGGATAAGGAAAATGTGGTACATTTACACAATGGAGTACTACACAGCAGAAAAAATAATGACATTGAAATTTGTAGGCAAATGGATGGATCTAGAAAACATCATATTGAGTGAGGTAACCCAGAAAGACAATTATCATATGTACTCACTCATAAGTGGTTTTTAAACATAAAGGAAAGAAAAACAGCCTACAAATCACAATCCCAAAGAACTTAGACAACAATAAGGACCCTAAGAGAGACATACATGGATCTAATCTACATGAGAAATAGAAAAAGACAAGATCTCCTAAGTAAATTGGGAGCATGGGGACCATGGGAGGAGATTGAAGGGGAGGGGAGAGGCAGGGAGGGGAGCAGAGAAAAATGTAGAGCTCAATAAAATCAATAAAAAAATGAATAGAACATATAAAAAATAAAAAACTCATGCCAAAGCCAGTCTCTCTCTCTCTCTCTCTCTCTCTCTCTCTCTCTCTCTCTCTCTCTCTCCCTCCCTCCCTCCCTCCCTCCCT
>PVIU01016188.1:0-45778 GCA_004026605.1 Ondatra zibethicus | reverse complement strand
CTCAATGGAAGAATGGATCATGAAAGTGTGGATTATATACTCATTAGAATACTACTCAGTGGTAAGAAACAATGACATCTTGAATTTTGCATGCAAATGGATGGAAATAGAAAACGCTATCCTGAGTGAGGTAACCCAAACCCAGAAAGATGATTATGGTATGTACTCACTCATTAGTGGACCCTAGCTATAAAATAAAGGACACTAAGCACTTAGCTCACAAGCCCAGAGAAGCCGAATAGCAACGTGAACCCAATGAAAGCATATAGAGATCCTCCTGGAAGTTGGAAGCAAACAAGATCATCAAGCAATAGTTGGAAGCCAGGGGGCGGGGATAGAGGTGTGAGGTAGGGGAGCAGAGGAAGGGGAGAGGGGGAAGGAGAAGGGAGAAGACTGGGGAGAGCTTGGGGGAGTTTGAGGGTGAAGATGGAGGAAAGGTGGACATTGGAGAAGGGAATAAGTTATCTACATTAAGGGAGTCATTTTAGGTTGGCATGATACTTGGCCCTGGGGATCCCAGGTGTCCACGGGCATGTCCCCAGCTAGGTATTCAGGCAGCAGAGGAGAGGGTGCCAGAACTAGCCTTGTACCATAGTCACATTGATGATTATCTTGATCACCATTATAGAAATTTCATCCGGTGGATGGAGATAGAGACAGAAACCCACATTCACATCAGAGCAATGGATTGAGCCCTCAAGGTGCTGTTGAAGAGCAAAAGGTGGGAGAAGATGAGTAAGGAAGTTAGGACCGTGAGGGGCTGGTCCACCTACTGAGACAGTGTGCCTGAACTAATGGGAGCACACCAATCCACCTGGACTGGGACTGAATGAGCATATGATCAAACCAGACTCTCTGAATGTGGCGGCGAAAGTTGGCAGATGGAGAACCCATCAACAATGACACCAGGACCTATCTCATCTGCATGTATTATTTTTTTGGGAACCGAGTCTTTTTGAATGCACTCCTTCCTAGGCTGGGAGGGAGGTGGGTGTGCCTTGGACTTCCAACAGGGCAGGGCACCATGCCCTCTTTCAAGGAAGAAGGGGGAGGGAGGAGGGGTTGGTGGGTAGCGGGAGGGGACCGGGAGAAGGGAAGAAAGGTAAATTTTTATTTCTTTAATTATGTTTTTGAATGGAAAAAATAAAACAAAACCATGTATGAAAAAAAAAGCTACTGAGTAGTTTATTTTAGCTCTCTGCGTCTCTTAAAGCTTCTTGTTAATAACGAAAATACATATGCTTCCAATATACCAAGTCATAGTATATTTGAAAATACTGACTCATGGACATTTTAATATTAAAAATGGCAGGTAGTTAGTATATACCATAAATTTATAAAACATTGAAGACCTAATTCAGTCATGGGTCACTTAATGTATTTTCCTTATTTATTACATGTCTTTGTGTGCATGTGTGTGTGTGTGTGTGTGTGTGTGTGTGTGTGTGTATGGGTGGCATGTGTGTCTGTGTGTGTCTGTGTGTGCTATATATCTAGTATGCTTCTGATTCCCAATGTAGTGTCAGGAGGCATTAAAACACATGCTAGATAAATTACATTAGCTACTGTAGTATCTTCATAAACACCTAGATGATCTCTCTTCAAATCACTGACCTGTCATGTGTAGATATAATTTGAGAAGCACATATGGCATTTCGTCTTTGATTTTTTTTCCCTTTTCATGGTTACTGAAATAGGAAGTGATTCTTATAGACGACATGCTTAGAATACAGGACAGATTTTGTGCTATTACTATCGACAGTATTTTTAGTTTAACACAAGAACCAGAGAATAAAATTCAGTAAATGAAGAAAAGGTGTCCCTTAGTTCTTCCAGCAGCAGTGGAACTCCAGTTTGCTTTTGCTCCAGATTCTGATTTATCTTCTCTTGTTAGTTGTCTTAATGGCTGTATTCTATGCTGTTCTTTTTCCCCAAACACATTGTAAGATTCCAGTGAATTTATTTTTCCTCACTTTCAACAGCTACCTGAAAGCTGATGCTTCTCAGTTTTATAACTCTGGACAAGTATTTGCTACTGGTGTGTGTGACTGACATATTCAAATCACATAGAATTCTTTGTTTGATCCTTTGTAGAAGTCCTAAAGGGAAACCATTCCCTCATTCCTGTTTTTAATCTGAGGATAAATATCCTCCACCTATGTAGCCAGTTCAGAAGGCATAGAACATATCGTTGATTCTTTGTATACACTAAATTACACAATTTCTCAATTCCGGTAAATTCTTCTGCCTCAATTTCCTGAATAACTACTTTCTACCTGAATCATATAATCACTGTTGTTTCTGAAAATTGATGTATTTTACCTGAAATATAGCAGAATTCCCATACAGTCGCCTGTTGTCCGTTGCTGTTTACCCTATCCATTACCTGGCTTCACTAATGGTGAAATTACCAGGTGATTTTTTTTTAAAGGTATGTGATAACTTTATCACTTACCTTAATGGGATACATGGTCCCTTTTTGGGAAACTTAAAGGTCCAGCCTCTAGATTCCTGTCATGGTTTAAAATAAAGATTCTAAATTAATGAAAGGAACAAAAATCTGAGGGTTAAGAAGTCTACTCACCACAAGTTCTTTCCATCCATGTCTATTGTTTGCTCTTCTTTGTACTTTATTCTAATTCTTCTGTCCTAACTGTCCATTGTTTCTTATCTCTAACTCTTTGTCTCAATTCTAATTTTAATTCCAATTCTCTGCTATGTTATATTCTTTTTCTTTTCTTTTTTCTATCTCTGCTAATTTCTGGGATGCTTTTGATTCTGTTTCCACTTGTATTAACTCTTTTTGTTCTTACACAGCCATAAAGACCCACAGAACCTTGCAGGCAAAGGTAACCAGGCAACCTATGTAAACAGGGGAAGTTTATGGCTCTTGCTTCATTAGTAATTTTGTCAAATGTTAGCAAGCTTCAATGTTAGCAGCTGTTAAGCTTGATGATTATCTGAGGCACTAGTGGAGATTTGTCTTCCTCTGGGCTGTGGGTTAAATGTTTAATTATTTTTCTTGAGAGTAAGACACAAGCAGTAAATCTCCTAAACTAAAGTCATCAGTAAGCTGAGGTGAAGATGAAGTGAGGAGTTAAGAATCTTTTAATGCAAGGTTAGTTTTAGGTCCTCACTTTTCTTATCTAAATGAGGTAAAACCAAGACATGCTTATTTTTTTCCATCTATATGAGCAGTATCAATTATCAGCTTTAGGCTTATAGTAATTCTATGTCCTTGGATATCTGGGATATTTTTGTCTAGACCCTAAACGCTGACCAAATGTCTGTCAAGAAAGATAATTGCAGGAAAGCATATCTGTATGTTTACATAAGAAAGAGGAGCAAAGACCTGTTATTGGGCAGCAGGTGTATTGAGTGTGTTACTGTCTTCACACATAGCTCAAATAGTCTTGATCTTTGGGAGGTAAATCCCAAATTTAACAGAAGGGGAGAAAACTATAGCAAATACTCTACAGCATATAAAAAGTCACTTTATTCACAAGATAATAGTTCCAATATGCCCTGAATCTTGGTTTAACCTGAATCTTGGTTTAAACCCTTGACTCTGATGATTTGCTTTGTGAAATGAGACTGGTCGAATTACTGCATGATTCTTTGGTTCATTGCAGTCCCTCAGATGTGATACTTAATGAAAGATGTTTTATAGCTGGCCACTGCCTGTCCTTTTCTGGCCCTTATTTTCTACCACCTCCCTAGCTAAATACACATCTCTACTCAAACTGGTATTAACCATGTCTTCTTTTCAATTTAACTTAATTCTATATATTTGCGTATGTGTGATATGTGTGCAGGTACACTGGTTGATACACTGTCTCTATTCAATATTTCCTTTAGACAGGGTTTTTCTTTAAACCTAGAGGCTACAAAATCTGTAAGCAGGCCCCTAAGTTCCTGCTGACACTGTACCTATCCCCACAAGCTTATAAACATGCATGTTTTTTAAAATTTATTTATTCTTTTTTTTAATTCTTCTCTCATACATTATACACCACCACCTTCCCTCTTCCCCCAGATCTACTCCTTCTCCATTTCCCTTCACAAAAAGAAAACAGACTTTCCAGGATATCAACTGAACAGGTCATAACAAGTTATGTGAAACACCCCCATATCAATGTTGGATGAGGCAACCCAGTAGGAGGAAAAGGTACCCAAGAGCACACAAAAATGTCAGAGACAGCCCCCACTCCCACTGTTTGGAATCCCACAGGAACACATATGTACAAAACCATAACATACAAGCAGAGGGTATAGCTCAGATCCATCCATCTTCCTTAATTATCGCTAGAATCTCTGTGATCCCATATGAACCCTATTTAGCTGATTCTGTGGGCTGAATTCTCCTGGAGTTCTTGACACCTTTGTCTCCTACAATATTTCCTCCCCCTCTTTGCGGGGTTTCCCTGGCTTTGCCTAATGTTTGGCTGTGGATCTCTGCATCTGCTCCCATCAGTTTCTTGATGATGCCTCTCTAATGACAATTAGGCAAAATACCAATCTAGGGCATAGCAGAATATAATTAGTAAAATAATTATTATAAAATAATTAGTAATTATTCCATTGAATTTTCTCCAGTTGTATTAAGTTCTATCATGGATATTTCAGCTGTCCAGTTTCTGTCTCCTGGCCATTCAGGCAGCGCCAGATGTGGGCTCCCTCTCTTGGCATGGTCTCTATCTCTCATGGTGGGTTTCAAGTGGGACCAGTCATTGGCCGTCCACTCCCACGAATATTCTGCCATGATTACTCCAGCATATTGTAGAGGCAGGACACATGGTAGGTCAAAGGTTTTGTGGTCGATGTCCCAGTCCCACTGCTTGAAGCCTTGTCTGGTTGTAAAAGATGGCCAGCTCAAGTTCCACTTCCCCCATTACAAGGACACTTCACTAGGATCAATCTTGTAGATTTCAGGGAACTCTCACTGCACTAGGTGTCCACATTGCCATCCCCCACAATGTTCCAGTTTGAATCATAATTAATAAATAGTCAGAGAGAGGAATTGGGATCAACATGAAGATCGAAAAAACAAAACAGTCAGCCACTGTCTCTTTACCTTGACCTCAGTCTGAAATGGTGAGCCTGCCTTCCCAGAATCTCAGATTGAGATTATCTCTGAGAGCTCTCTCTCTCCCCATTTTATATTCCTCTCTAAGACTGGGATTAAAGGTGTGCAGCACTGAGATTAAAGGCATGCACCACCTGATTTCTATGGCAACTAGTGTAGCTGCTAATAAAGATGTGTGTCATTGTGTTTACTGAGATTAAATGTGTGTGTTGCCGTAGTCTGGACTGTAAGGCTGACCAGTGGGACTCTTTTAGTCTCAGATCTTCAGGCAATCTTTATTTAGTAAAATACAATTGAAACGCCACTAAATTTCCCCTTTTTGTCTAAAAAAAGAATACTATAGCTATTATAAGAAAACTATATACAATAAGTACAATGAGTATATACAATATATATACATCAACAATTACTAGTCCATTTGCATTTGAAAAATTCAGAGAAATTATTTCATATCTATCCTATCTTGATGAGTCCAATGTCTTATATCTAATTTACTTTTATCATAACTTGTTTTCTGTGATGCATAAACTATTACTATAGCTATCTATTCTTCAACTCCCTCAGAGACCCAGAAGGAAATAATATTAACTGAGTAAGCAGAAAGTGAAAGCAAGTGATTTCCAAAAAATGTTAGTAATGACAGAAACAGCAGGTGCCTGGGCAGTCACCTAAAGTTCATCTGCAATGCTGGGGCATCCATCTTCTGCCTATAGGCCTAGCATATTGGACAGACTTTTCTGTGAAGCAGGATATTTTGTGTCCTGCTTGTCTAATTAGGACAGCATGCTGTCAGCAGTTGGAAGGGGCATTTTCTTGCCTGGTGGCATAATTTTGCCCTAAAGAAAGTAAACTCCATGTGGAGTTTCTAATATTTTCACTGCCAGGAGTAGAAAAGTCCCATTGTCATGAAAAAGATGAACCTAGGTTATTAAAACATCATAAATGTCATCATATTCTGTAGATCTCTGAAGTGTTTGAAGATGACCTGTCTATCTAAATTACATCTTTGTTTGACCTTGAAAACATACCTAATGTGACTACAAGTTTGATTTTACTAGGTGATTAACTACTATCCTGTATTTTTTTATTATATTAAACAGTTGATAATAATACTTTTAAAGGACTAGAAATTTGTATTACATTGTTAAATGACTTGTATAGGTACAATACCTTGAACAAGGTAATAAATGTGTGCACAATATGTTTTAGCAAAATCAATCTCAATTTTTATCAATATACAAAATTTGCATATAGTATACAAAAGTAAAACCAATGTAAATCATTTAAAACTAATAGTTGCTTTTAAAAAGTAGATTCAATAATCTACTTTTCTATCTTATCATATTTATGTCTCCTTTTTTCTTTTGCTTTATTTTTTAAGGGAGGTCCCTGACCCTACAAAATTTACACTCAAACCCCCCAACCCTATACTAGTTGGAATCAACCACTAATTGATGTTCCTAACTCTGAAGACAAACTTTGTTGGGAGAGGGGACATCATCTTCTAAAATTACTTCCAGATGTCATGGTGGTAATGTTCTTTCTCTGGGATCTTGTAAAATTAAAAATGATGGTTAAGTTTTAAAATATTGTCTGGCATAATTGCAGATATTCTCTGAACAGTCGACAGGGTTTTTCTGAAGTTCTTATTTGAAGTCCTGGCCAGAACATTGTAAGAAGGTACACCATTTCAACTAACCAAGTTGGAATCATTTTGAGCAGGTGGCACCCAAAACTTATCTTAAAGTAGTTATCAGCATCATGACATCATAACAGCCAGGTGCAATCCTTGTTGTAGGGCCCCAACTTCTTCCTGGAAATTTCAAAGATTACTTTGGGAAATTTTATTGTTCATTGTGGAAAAATTAAACATTATTCATATGGACATATATTCAATAAAAGGTATGACAGAACCAATTTCTGATGTGAAACAAAAACTTTAAATTTTTCTTTTAAACATATGCTTGGATTTAGAGAAGGATAGCCATTGTCCAACTACAAAGCCAGCTTTGATTTTTAAGTGAATTATGCTCTTATTATACTGATAAATATATATATATATATTATATAACATATATATACACTTCTCAGTAATATGTGTGTGTGTGTGTGTGTGTGTGTGTGAAATGAAATTTTACCCTGTAGAGAATACAGTACCATAAGTCAGACTTCTCTTTGCTTGGTGATTCTTTCTGGAAATCTGTCTTTTCTTCTTTAGACATTCCAAAGTCCTTTGAGTTTTTGAAGATGATTATTTTCCTGCAAAGATAAGAACAGAACCTTGCCCCAACCCTTATGAGGTTTCCTTACCACCTGTATAATTGGCACCTCTGTGGATGAGCTGACATTTCTCTGTCTCGAGAGGTTTCTCTTTTTCACACTGAATCTTTATTAATTTTGATGGTATCCATAGCTTTTCTTCTCCTGTGGAAACAAGAGCAAAACCCCTTCCCCAATGTAGCACATCTACTAGTTTCCATTCTGAGGTCAACAAATCCTTGAAATACACTGACTGATTTAATTCAGAAGTCTTGTATATTATCCAATGTTTCTCTGCTGCTGTTGTTACTTAATCATTAGCATTAAAAAATTTCAAGGTGAATAAAACATTATGCAATCTGTTTCTTGGTGGTATTTTCATTCAATTTCTGTTTGTTTAACATGTCCTTTATAGTTTGATTTGATCTTTCTATAATTGCCTGATGTATATGATTGTTTGTTATACCTGTAATATCCTTTATATTATAATAAGCAAAAACCTGTTTCATTTTCTTATACATATATGCTGGACTATTTTCTCTCTTTATTTGTGCAGGTATACCCATGATGGCCATAACATCTAATAATTACATGATTACTGAATCAGTCTTTTCTGAGCTCAAGGCAGTTGCCCATTGAAAACCTGAAAACTGTCAATGGTGTGGTGTACATATTTTAATTTTCCAAATTCTGTAAAGTGGAACACATCCATCTGCCAGATTTCATTGCTTTGAGTATCCATTGGGTTACTCTCTGCAGGTGGTGGTGTTTGATTATAGAAAGAGCAAGTGTGTCATCTTCTTATAAACTCATTAGCTTGTTGCCATGTAATAGAAAACTCTTTCTTTAAATCTTTGTTATTAACATGATGCTTTTATGAAATTCTGAGGTCTTCAGCACATTTCCAGTCAATAATTTATCAATTTTTACCATTACCTTGTGCTAGAGCACCTGGCAGACCTATATTGGATCAGATGTGTGTTATGTATATGGTACAAAGCCTATTCCTGATTATATCTTGAACCTTAATGAATAATGACACCAATTCTCTATCATCTTGTATAAATCCAGTGATCTAAATATGCAAAACAACTCTTTCTACATATTGAAAATCAGTAACTTTAATGAGAGATTCTTTAAAAATCCCTTAATACCATGAAAATAACATATAATTCTGTCTTTTTGGACAGAATCACAAGGGCTTTGTTACACTTTACTAATATCTTCTGATTTGCAACCTGCTTTTCATAATTTATTTGCGTCAGTATAGAATGTATTTGCTGCAGTTATTAGTGTGTCACATAGAATGTGGGGAAGAATTCAAGTAGCCCTCTTTATAAGGTTAATTGTATTACTTTTGAGATGACTGCTACTAATAACTCCTAAAATATTAACATAAGCTCTTTGTCAGGATTCATTGTTATCCCATCTATATTTTTTAATTTTAGCAGTAGTAAAAAGCTCTATAATCTTGGCTGGTTCTATTTCTTGTAGTTGAAAAATTTTTATAATTAATTCAGAGAACTTTTCCACATAAGTTTTTAATTATTTACTTGGTTTAAGTGGTAAAAAAGAACCTTTCTAAGATAATATCTTCCCTCTGAATTAAAATTCATGTAGGGAAAATCCTAAAACACAATATGACTAGGATGCAATTAAGACTTTGATCCACCTGATCCACATGTGCCTTCTGCAATTTCTCGTCAACCATAGTTAATTCTTTCCCAGCTTCAGCTGATAATTTCCTGGGATTATTTAAGTAAGTCACCATCTAAGTATTTGTTTAAATGGATTATTAGATCAGGTGTTATTGCAACATTGGGTCGTAACTAGAAATGTCTCCTAACAATGTTTGAAAGTCATTAAAAGTCCACAATCGGTCTCTTCTAATTTGTGCCTTTTGTGTTCTAATTTTCTGTTAACCTATTTTATAATATAGGTAATTGACAGAATCTCCTCTTTCTATTTTTTTCAGGAGCAATTTGTAATCCCCATTTAGGCAAAACTTTCTTTACTTCTTCAAACATTCTTTCTAAAGTATCTATGTTTGAATCAGATAGCTAAATGTCATCCTTGTAATGGTAAATTATAGACTTAGGAAATTGCTCATGCATTATTTCCAATGGATGACTTATAAAGTATTGTCACAGGGTGGGGCTATTTAGCATTTCCTGTTGGAGGATGGACCACTGATATCTCTTAGTAGCCTGATAATTATTATAAGTAGGTACTATAAAGGCAAATTTTTCTCTGTCTTTTTCTTGTAAAGGCATAGTGAAGAAACAATCTTTTAAATCAATATCTATTAGAGGCCATCCTTTAGGCAATAGAGAAGTCAAAAGAAATTCCAGATTCTAGAGAGCTCATAGGTTGAATTATTCTGTTGATAGCACTTAGATCTGTCACCATTCTCCATTTTCCTGATTTCTTTTTAACAACAAATGCAGGAGAATTCCAGGGCTGGTTGATTCTTCAATATGGTGAGCATCTAGTTGCTTTTATACCAGCTGTTATAATGCCTTCAGTTTCTCTTCTGTTAAAGGCCACTGTTTAACCCATATCGATTCCTCAGTTTACCATTTTAAAGGTACAATCATTGGTACCTCTGAAGATTTGCTAGTTGTTTTGTGTTTTTTTATAGCCTGAATGGCTGGTGACTTTTTTTTATAGCATCTTATAATATCCTTCCCAGAAACATGAGTTTCTGGGATTGCAGTAATGTTAATCTAGGTATTCCATTGCTGCAGCAGGTCACAACCCCATAAATTCACTGCAATATTAGCCACATATGGCCTCAGCTTCCTTTCTGTTCTTATGGCGCTATACATTCAACCCATCTCATGCTTTGCTTCACATGAGATAAGGTTCCAGTTCCTAGGAGCTGAATATCTGCCTTTTTAAGAGGCCAGTTTAGATGCCAAGATTCTGGAGTAATGATAGTCATATCTTCACCCATGTCCAGTAATCCCTCATATTATTAATATACACTTAGCTTTGGTCTTTGATCACCTATAGAAGTCTGCCAAAATATATGTTTCCTATTTTCTGTTGGAGTTTTTGATTCATCCTCCATGCTTATTTCATCATCCAGAACAGCAGGGGTTTTTTTTGTTTGTTTTTGTTTTTGTTTTTCCAGCAGGCACTGAATATTTTTAATTTTTCTGGTGAGACATGTCCTCCACAATGACTGGGAATGACTGGACCACATTTGACTTGAGGGTCTGTGAGAGGCCCTCCCAAGGAATTTTCCAATGATATTGGGTTGCCTTGTTTGCCTTTTGGTGATCTATATTCATTGGTCAAATATCGGCCTTTGCCATATCTGCTACATAATACAGAATATTGAGACCTGCTAGTTTTGTATTTCCAAAGAGAGACATTATTCCTAAGAATGCCTTGTCTACAATCCCTTCTGTGATATCCTGTTCTACCACAATTAAAATGTTTGGCATTATGATGTCTTCTCATACCTTTGGAAATTGTTTCTCCTACCCAAGCCTCAGTATTATCATCAAATGTCTCAACATTTATTGTATGCAGGATCCATTCATTTAATGGTGCTTATCTCACCTTTAAAGGCTGAAATATGTTTTTGCATTCTAAGTTGGAATTTTCAAAAGCCAGAGATTCAATAAGTACTCGTTTAGCTTCTGGGTCTGTTACTCCTATTTGTACAGCCTTAGTTAATCTTTTCAAAAAAGTCACTAAAGAGTTCTCTTTGGCCTTGTTTAACCCTAGTTTATGACTCAATTCTTTTTCCTAGTTCTTGAATCCTGTCCCAAGCATTTAGGCTGTTGTGTAGCATAGGGACAAGATGTGTTCATCATAAAGACCTTGAACCTGAGGATCAGCATAAGTACCCTCACCAAGAATTTGCTCTTGGGAAGTTTCAAATTCTTTCACTCTTCTCTGTTGTTCTATAATTTTTACCTTTTCTCAGTAGTAGCATTTCCAGAGTAGTTGTGTCCTGTCTTTCAGGACCACTGAAACTAATCAAAGCCATTCATGTGGAGTAGCCTTATAGCTTGAAGTCCATGTTTTCACCATTTTCCTAACAAATGGTTAATGTAAGCCATAAGATACTACTGTTTGCTTAAATTTTTAGATCATTCTTAGATATAGGTTTCCATTTGCATTCTCTGAATCGAATGGGTATTTAGTACTGGATGGTTTGTCAGAGGTGAATATGTGGTAAGTAGCTAAAACCCTTGGTATGTCATCTCTAACTCTGACACATACTGGCAATAATAAATTCTGTCTTGGTACCTCTACCCCTACCCATTAGTTCCAATAATTTCTTCAATCGTTTCAAATCTTTTTTACCACTGTATGTTGTAAAGCTTGAATTTCTTGACCTATGAATATTTCGAATAATTTCATCATCTCACATATCCTCTGGTTGTCATTTTGCACATATTATTCCAAGGTATGAAATTTTTATATTTAGCTTCTCATCCTTGGATATTATTTGGATGGTGTGCAGAGTACCTTCCTAAAGAGACATTTTATATGCTAACTTATCATAACTTTTTAACAGCTTATGTCTGTCAAATTCAATAGTATGTATTCTTTCTGATAATTTTTCAGTACCCTTTGACACGTATTGAATCTTCTCTTTATAATTAATGTTATCCTTTTAATGGTATTAATTTTTTCAGCTAACTCTTGATTTTTAATATCAGCTAGATGTCCATTATTAGTCTGTAAAGACTGTATCATTTCTAAAAGTGCCTCATTCTTGGCTCCACTATCAAACGATGATGTTGGAAGTCACAAAACAATCCCATACCAGTTCAGAATTAGGAACAATAAAGGGTTATTTATTAAAGGGAAACTTACAGATCACTCTCCTAGATAACAGTCCTCTGTGTGAACAGGAACAGTCTAGCCACTAGATGTGAGAGCCAGAAGTGAGAGAGAGAGTCATGCTTTTCAGTTGCATTAGAGACCAAAATCAAGTGGTCTGGTAACTTAAATGGTATTGGTTGAAGGAGTTGAATATGCTCCCACAGCACCTCTTCCCTTTGTTGAAATAAGAGTTCCAAATCCAATACAAAATTATATACACTAGGAATAGATATCAAGTATAATTAGAATTACAACCAGCTTAACAATATTAAGCAAGGAATGTATGCTAAATGTTTTAATAAACATTCTATACTAAGGAGTTTGTGTCTCTATAGGAAATGGCTTGGCTAGATCATAACAGTACAGTAACTATGACTATCTAATCTTCAATATTATGGAAGGCTTAAGAAGGGAGATAATATTACTTGAGTAGGCAGGAAGTACAGTCAAGCAGCTTCCAAAGTGTGCAATATATGATGGAGACAATTAGCTACCTGAACAATCACCGAAAGTCTCAGTTGCAACGTTGAAGTAACCAACTTTGGCTAAGGCCTAGCATAACTGACAGACCATTTTCAGAGGCAGGAAATTTTTCAGAACTGTCTTACCCTGTCTTGGATAGATTTGACAGTCTTTTTTCTTGTGTCCTGCTTATCTGTTCCTGGATACCATGTACTTTGTCAGTGGTTGAGGTATGGGCAGTTCCTTGCCCAAAGGCCAATTGTGCCAAGAAGAAAACAAACTCTGAGTGGAATGTCTTTGGTGCTCAATATTCTCTCAGGAATAGATTGATACTCTCAGGAATGGTCATGTCTCATGTCAATAGAACCCTAAGTTATTTAAATGCCATGGTCTAATGATGCTTGAAGTGGTTGAAGATTACCTATCCTGACAGAATACAATCTCTATGTATCTAAAGAACCTAATAATCTGACTCTATGTACAACAAACATGATCAACTATTGTCCTATAATATATAATACCTGTATAACTTAAAGACTTCATGTCAGATTATTAAATAATCTGTAAACAAATGTGCAACAAATGAGGACAATGACCTCAAAATATAAATAGTGATCAGAGGTAGGAGTAATATATAATGCAATATGAAAATATATCCTAAAAGTTGTATCAATATAAAAGATGTCTTAAACTGAGGTAGAAACATGAGGTAGAAACGTGCATCTATACAATCTGAAAGAATAACATTGAATAGGTGTACAAATAATGTAAACAAAAATAACAAATATAATTTGAACTTGTATCAATATACGAAAACTATACCAATGTAAATTATCCATAAATAATAGCTCACAAGTATTCACTCTATTTCCCACTATTATTATCCCCCCTTTTTTAGAACAAACATACTTTTCACCCTTACTCTCTATATAATACAAGTAATAGTCAACAACTCCTAAACAGTGTTCCCAACCTTAAGGACAAACTTTTTTGGGATGGGGTTGTCATCCTCTAGAAATGTTTCCTGCTGTCATAGGGGCAATGTTCTCTTAATGAGATCCTGCAAAAGTAAAGTGATGGTTAAATTTCAAAATTACTATCTAGTAGAGTTGCAAATGATTTCTGAGCAGTCGGTAGGAGTTTTTCCAAAGCCCTATTTGGAGTTCTGGCTAGAACATCCTGAGAAGGTGCACCATTTCAGCAGCTGGTACCCAAAACCTGGTCTTATAGTATTGCTATCAGCACCACGAAGTCATCTCAGCCAGGTAAAGTTGTTGCTGTGGGGTTCCATCTTCTTCCTGGAAGCTTCAAAGATTACTGCAGGAAAAAGATCTGTAGGAAAATCTATTATTCATTGTGGAAAACGCAAACATCATTCATAGAGACATACATTCATTAAAAAATATGATATAAACAAAATAGACATGCAAAAAGTAAATTTTTTTCCTAAAGTCTTCCTTCTGAACCATACCAGATGTCTTCCAATATGAGACAAAAAAACTCTGAATGTACCTTTTCACAACAAATTTAGATTTAGAGAAGTACATTGTCCAACTCCAAAACCAGTTGAATGTGTGTGTGTGTGTGTGTGTGTGTGTGTGTGTGTGTGTGTGTGTAAATGTATGTGTATCCAGTACCTGGCCTCATAATCCATATTTCTTTTTCTAGATTATCCTTAGTGGATAGTTATTTTTCCTTCTGTAAGCATTCAAATATCCAGGGTCTCTTGAATATTTGTTGATGTGTATTTTCCTGTAAAGATAGGAGCAGAACCTTGCCCCAAACCTATATCCTTTCCTTGCCACCTGTATGTCATTTCTCTTTTTCAAGAGGTTTCTCCTTTTCAAAGTGAATCTTTATTAATTTTGATGGTATCTATAGTCTTTCTTCTCCTATGGATATGAGAGCAAAACCCTTTCCCAAACATAACACATTTCCTGGTTTCCATTGTGAGGTCAACACATCCTTGAAATACACTGGTTGATTCAATTCAGAACTTTTTCCCCATTATCCAATGCCTCTCTGCTGCTGTTGTTCCTTTCTCATTAGCATTATGAAAATTCAAGGTTAATAAAGCATTATGGAATCTATTTCTGGTAGTATTTTCCATCCATTTCTGTTTGTTCAGCATATCCTTTAGAGTACTATTTGAACTTTCTATAACTGACTGACCTGTAGTATTATTTGGTATACCTGTAATGTGCTTTGTATTGTAATAGGCAAAATAATGTTTTATTTTTTAGATACATATGCTGGACCATTGTCTGTCTTTATATGTGCAGGAATGATGATGATGGCCATAACTTCTAATAAATGTGTGATTACTGAATCAACCTTTTCGGAGCTCAAGTTGGTTGCCCATTGAAAACCTGAAAACATGTTTTGGTGTGGTGTACATACTTTAATTTACCAAATTCTGCAAAGTGGAACACATCCATCTACCATATTTCATTTTCTTTGAGTACTCATAGGATTACTCCCTGCAAGTAGTAGTGTTTGGTTATAGAAAGTGCAAGTAGCACATCTCTTTATAATCTCCTTAGCTTCTTGATATGTAATAGAAAACTCTTTAAACCTTTGCTATTGACATAATGTTTTATGAAATTCAGAGACCTGCAACACACTTCCAATCAATAATTGATCAATTTCTGCATTATCTTGTGCTAGAGGACCTGGCAGACCCATATAGGTTTGGATGTATGTTATGTATATAGGACAAAGCCTATTCCTGATTATGCCCAGCACCTGGATGAAAAATAAAGTCAATTCTGTAACATCTGGTATAAATTCAGCAGATTCAATATGCAAAGACAACCCATTATGCAAATTGTGAATCAGTAAGTATATTGAGAGGTTCTTTAAAATCCCGTAGTACAATAAGAATAGCATATAATCTGCCTTCTGGACAGAATTATAGGGGCTTTGTTCAACCTTGCTTAATTCATCTGATTTGTCACCTGCCTTCCATGAATTATTTGATTGGAAATTTTTTCATTTGCTTGGATTTTTTTCCATGACTTTACTCTGAGGTAACATCTAATTTTGATGTTGGAGTACATTTCTTATGGGATGAATCCTGTTGTATCCACCCTGTTAGTCTGTTTTTTTTTTTTTAAACCAGGGAATTGAATCTATTGATATTGAATGATATTAATGACCAGTAACTGTTATTTTCTTCTCTTTTGTTGTTGTTGTTGTTGGTAGTGTGTGCATGCATTCCTTCTTTTGTTTTTGATGCTGTGAGATTATTTATATCCTGTGTTTTCATGAGTGTAGTTCACATCCCTGAGTTGGAGTTTTTCTTCTAGTGCCTTTTATAGAGCTGGATTTGTGTTCCCATATTTTTTTAAACTTGAATTTATCATATAATATCCTGTTTTCTCCATTTATGGTGATTGAAAGTTTTGCTGGATATAGTAGTTTCAGCTGGCATCCATGGTCCCTCAGAGTTCACAGTCATCTATCCAGACCGTTCTGGCTGTTAGAGTCTCCATTGAGAAGTCAGGTGTATGTTTAATAGTTTTGTCTCTACCTTTGTATGTTACTTGCTCTTTTTCTCTTCTAGATTTTAATATTCTTTATTTGTCTTGTATATTTAGATTTTTGATTACTGTATGGTAAATGGACTTTTTTTTCTGGTCCAATCTATTTGGTGTTCTCTAAGTTTCTTGTACGTTTATAGGCATGCTCTTTTTTAGGTTAGCAATATTTTCTTTTATAAATTTGCTAAAAATATTTTCTGAATATTTAATCTGAAACCCTTCTCCTTCTTCTACTCATTGATTTTAGGCTTGGTCTTTTCATAATGTCCCAGATTTTCTGGACGCTTTGTATCAGGAATATTTTATATTTAGTGTTTTCTTTGGCTGATGTATTTGTTTCTTCTATTGTATCTTCAAAACCTCATATTCTCTCTTCCATCTGTTGTTTTCTGTTGGTGATGCTTGCATCTATACTTCCCATCCCAGAATTTCCTCAGTTTGTGTTTTCTTTATTGTTTCTATTTCCATTTTCAGGTCTTGAACACTTTTATTCATTTCTTTTAACTATTGCTTTTTCCTTGGCCTTTTAAAAAGAGATTTATTAATTTAATCTTTAATGACCTCTATCATTTTCATAAAGTTGGTTTTAAGGTTGTTTTCTTGTGCTTAATCTGTGTTGGAAGATTCAGGGCTTGATGTAGTAGTATGACTGGGCTCTGTTGGTGACATATTGCCTTGGCAGTTGTCGATTGTGTTCTACTAGTGTGTAGATATCTGGGTTTGGTGTTATTGTAGGCCTGTCTTTGATTCTTCACTTCTGTTTCCTCTTTGGTTTTCAGTCTGTAGAGGCTTGTGATTGAGTAGTGGGGTCTCCACCTGAGTTGTGGACTGGACTTCTGATGGCCAAGGTGTACTCTTATCAAGCAGGGAGTTTCCACTTGAGTTGGGGGATAAAGTTCTGGCAGGTAGTATAGTCTCTGTTTTAACTGGGGTTCTTCCACAGAAGTTGGGGGCCTGTATGTGGTAACATGGAGTGATGGTGTCATATGTAGGTAGGTTGGATAGTCATTGAGTGGGTAAAGTCTGAGGTGGGTGGCCTGTCTTGAGTTCTGGTGGCTGGTGTGTCATCTGGTTGAGCAGGGGGCCTCTGCTGGTATGGTAGGACAGGATAAGGAGGTGATGGGTGGGTGTGGTTAAGGTGGGTGGGCATTGAGAGAGTAGGGATGGTTCTCAGATGAGTGGACTACTTAGATTTCTGCTTGCTGGTGTGGTCTATGGTGGAGCAGGGCCTTCTCCTGGAGTTGTGTGCCTGGATATGGTGATGAGGGTTGGAGAGGTAGTTGGGGTTAAAAGAGTTAGACACTGAGGGAGTGGGGGCAATCAGTGGGTGGGAGGCTTACCTAGTGTTCTGTTGCCTGGTGTGGCTTCTGGTATAGCAAGGAGCATCCCAGCTGGAGTTTGTGTGTCTGGATATTGCTTTGCCCAACTTTTATATTGAGTGTTCGAGTCAAAGTGAGATACTTGTGCTTATGCTGTAAGTATCCTTATCTACTCAGCCATCTCTCCAGCCTTTCACCCAGGGCCTCCTTTTAGCTGTTACTTGTACTCTAAGACATGCCACCCCTACTGTCTATAAAAAAAATCATTCATTTTTCATTCAACAGTATAAATATCAGCTCCTTTATCAGAAGGTCTTCCCTCTTAGTTTTCCAAATTTAGAATCAGGTGTCTATGTGGTCAGCAGCTCATGGTACTCATTGCTGAGACCCCTCACACTCCACTACCACTCCTGCACTGCCAGTTCTCCACTTCCACTGCTTCCAATCCCTACCCTTTGCATTATGATAAATTCAAGTCCAAGTAACTGCTTACAATAGAACACACTCATACAGTTATGTTAGACAGCTTAAAGCTATTGTCTGCCTGAGTGGCTTCTCTTTGCCTGCATATTAATATCCATGAAGTACACAGCCTAACATATGCAATGTTTTTGTTTTCTTCTTAAATTTTATTTTTCAGCAATCCTATTAGGACTAAATAGACATGATCAATAATAGTTTGTAGATTTTGACTATAAATTATGTATCTATCTATACACATACACATGGACACAGTTACACATACATATGTACACACATGAATACTTTTAAGTTTTAGATAAAATTATCCATCTTATTCTCTGACTGCAATTATGTTAATTTTGAATAAGATATGAATAAATTTAAAAAGCTAAGGAATTATTAACATTGATTTGATACTCTTTATTAGTATAATTGTTTTGATGCAAGGAAGGGCCTGCTTGTTCATCCTGCTGCCCAGTTCCTAGCCACCCTGCTAGCTCAGCCCCAAAATAACCACACAGAAATTCTATTAATTAAATCACTGCTTGGTCCATTAGCTCTAGCCTCTTATTAGCTAACTCTCACATATTTATTTAACCCATTTCTAGTAATTTGTGTATCACCTCATGGCAGTGCCTTACCAGGTAATTTCCTAGTGTCTGTCTCCAGTGGACCCATGGCATCTCTCTGACTCTACTTTCTTCCTCCCAGAATTCAGTTCTGTCTTCTCTGCCTACCTAAGTTTTGTCCTATCAGCAGTTTCTTTATTCCTTAACCAATGAAAGCAACACACAGCCAGAAGGACTTCCTACACCATTTCCTCTTTTCTCTTTAAACAAAAAGGAAGGCTTTAACTTTAACATAGCAAAACTACATATAACAAAACAGGTATCAAGCAAAAACTACAGTTACAATATTTATTCCTACTTTATCTTTTATTATAAATAAGGAAAACAATAACCAATATTACCTATGTAAATTAAAAGTGCATTGTAAGCAACTTCCAAAATACTAGAATTGATAGAGACATCTCGCTGCCTGGACAGTCACCCAAAGTTCTTTTGTACCATTGGGGCATCCATCTTTGACCTACAGGCCCATAGTACCCATCAGACTTTTCCATGAAGCAGGAAATTTCAAAGACAGTTTAGTCATTTTTCTTCTGTATCCTGTAGTATGTCTCGCAGACTTTGTCATGAAGCAGGAACCCTGAAGGATCATCTCACCTTTAGGCAAATTCAGCAGTCATTTCTCTGTGGGTTCTGCATGTCCAGTTAAGCAGTTCAGGCAAGAGCAGTTTTTTGCCCAAATGGTTTACCAACTCCATACGAAGCCTCTTTGATGCCCATTTCCTCTTGAAGTAGTTTGGTGCTGCCAGGATAAGATGTGTCTCATTGTCATGAAAAGTTTTAAGTTCTTAAAACATTTTAAATGCCATATTCTGAAAGTCTCTGAAAGATTTGAATACCTAACTAACTGAAATATATCTCTCTATATATAGAAAACCTAACTAACATGACTACAATCTTGACTATTGAAGATGACACTCTATTAACTTATTTTTCTTAATTATACATTACATTTTTAAATGAGCTACACAATCATAATACCTTAATCAAGATCAGAAATACATATACATATAACAAAATTGACCTTAAATTTGTAACAATAAACCAATATTTCTACCAAAGAAAATTATTCATCTCTAATTATATCCCCTTTAAATGTAAAAGAACATTTATAAACAATATTTGGAAATATGGGTGTAGTTTTGCCCATGTTTAGAAAATTTTTGGTGAGGTATGCTTGTGACCAGGTTACTCTGTTGCTTAAAAGTTGTGTGTGACCAATCTTCTCTAGTGCTTTTATGTGATCAATCTCTTTTCTTACAGTGTGTGTGTGTGTTTGTGTATGTGTATTATACCAACTTCTCTATTGTGTATGTGTGTGTGTGTGCGTGTGTGTGTGTGTGTGTGTGTGTGTGTGTGTGTGTGTGGTAATCCTGAAGAAAAGTGGAAGACCCAATGTACAGAAGTTAAGTGGAGATGGGGTTTGATTAATGTAAAGAAGAAATAACATTTCTAGGCAAATGATATGAATTAGCCAATGTTAGTTCTTGTTTAAACTGAAGAATATCATCTGGTGAACCCATCAAAACTGAACAAAACAAAAAATAAACTTTACATCAAATAACTCCTTAGATCCCTTAAATACTTGAGACTTGATTGTAAGATATGTGTATGCATGTGTACAGAAACACAGAGCGAGTCAGAAGTAGATAGATAGATAGATAGATAGATAGATAGATAGATAGATAGATAGATAGATAGATATCTCTTCTGCTATTCATCCATACTAGGAAATGTAACAACACTAGCTAGGATCACATAGTTCAGGAATTTAATGTGAAGCACCAAGTTTAAATTTATTCCCCAAATTGAATCTCATGCCATAGTAGATTAAAACCTTTTCTATATACACAGAGAAAAAGACCAGATGAGATAAAATTCCGGAAGCACACAGTGAAGAGAAACTGCGGGTCAGCCTGGAACAGGAAAACAAGTTGTAGCAGCAGGGAATGCCTTGACATGAGAAGAAAGAAAGGAATAAAAGTGTAAATCTGGTGCAAGAACTAGAAGCCAAAATTAATGACACAAGAAAAAGTCTGCAATTAAAAGGAAAAAAGTAGAGCAAAAAGATCTCTCAATTATAAATATCAGAAGTTATTTGATACCCATGATTATTAAATTGTTATTTCCTAAAGTTGGGGGATTGGGAACTTTTTACTACTTCTATCAACTCTTTGTGATACAGAGAAAGCCAGTCTTCCGTTATCATAGTTGTGTCTAACTGTTTTGGCTGAGTACAGTAGAAAATAATGATTGGTGTCCTGAAAATCTAGCTGCGTGTGACATTAGGAGTCAATCGGATCTTTACTTATTCTTTTTAACAGAGTCGTTCCTTCTATGCTGTACAGTTATCTGATCACTCAGCTCTCAACTAAGATTGCCACAAAAGAGAAAATAAGAAGCTCGGCTCTATCTTAAAATATCATTTACTCTGAATCTAGCAGGTGATAGCTATTTTATTTGTTCCTTCTGTTAGCATCTCAATACATTTCTGGGGCAAGGTTTGACTATTTTGATGGCACTGAACAGAAAAAAGAGGAGAAAAGACCTTTAAAATACACAGACAATTACTAAAGATTATGATTAACACCACTAGCAAAATGAAGTTTGGAGGGTTCAAAGGAAGAAGACAACACATTCACCTCACTTGGGAAAGTTGGGGTATCTAAAGCTAGGCATAAAGGAGGAAGAAGAAGGCATAGGGAAAGCGTAGCCGTGCCTCTTCAACTGTTCGCTGCTATTCATTTGCTTTCACAAATATTTTGTTGATTTCTCTCTGAACTTTGGCTTTTTTTAATGACTTCTCTGCTAAATGATCTCCACTAAGAATTATTCAAAACGAATTAATTACTATATCTTTGATAAGTAAGCTTAACTTTCCCCCAAACAAAAACCAAATACAACAAGAAAAAAAAAAGTTTACCTGATCTTCATTTTGCTGTTTCTTATTTAAACCCTCACTTTAAGAGTGCAGAAGCCTGGTTCATTTTAATGTGTTTCTTGACCCTAGAAAACATGTGGTTATTAAGTTGTTGTTTGGCTCCCTTGTGGCCCCGTTTTCATGACGATCTTGTTGTAAGGGCCAGAGCAGTGCCTGCCCTTGCTTTCCTGAGGTGCAGTGTGCTGTTTCTGTGTGTATGCGCCTCAGGGATCTATCCCTGAAGGAAAAATGAATGTGTAAAAGTGGAACCAAACACAATAGGATAGTAGGGTTCAGAAAAGTTCAGGGAGCTGGTGAATAGCCAAATGGGAGTTCTGAGTTCTTTTCCTCCTGTGTCCTTGTAAAAAGCCCGCTCCTATAGGAGTACATTGGCACCTAGGAGACCACAAGCTCCCAGCGGCACCACCAACAGCTACTCAGTAGAGTCTTGCCCTGCCTGCTTCCAGGGTGCTCCCCTAGTTTTCATTGAAATATTCCTCATAGCTGCTTCCTAAGGATGGCCCAGCAATTTTCCTCAGACCAGCGAAACACCTCCTTTTTCTTAGAATGTTAGAAAAGAGGGGTGGGGGAGGATGGCGGGGAAAGAAAGGGCTTTCCTCGTGCTGAGGGCGGGGATTCCCTGTTCAGAAACAATCCATTTCCACTAAGTCCACAGAAGCTGAAGGCGACCACAGCAGGGATGCTGGCGACACTTGGGAGCATTCCTTGGACCCCTCACCCTCTTCCCAGGAAGGGTCTGGAGCTCAGGAATAGGCTAATGAGCTCGCCCCCATTGGTTGTCCCCAAGGCACCCTCATGCCGTCACTGTGTTATGCTAATGAGGGGGAGGCTCATTGGCTGGGTCTCCTGCAACTGCTTGGAAAGACCTGTGCGGGGAGACCGGAGCCCAACGCCTTTGCTCCAGCCTTCCCCCGACAGGCTGAACCCAGAGCCAGTTCTCTAGCCAGGGATGCCCTGGTGGGAGGTTCTGGTCCCTGCCTTTCAGGAAAGTGCCTGGCCATCACGCAGCGCTCACGCCCACCACCTACCCTCTTTCTAGGCACCGCGCGATTCTTCCTTTTATTTCTTTTTTTGTCTGCGAAGAAACTTTTGCATTCCCGCCTCCCTACCCCCTACCCCCGCCCCACGGTCCCAGGGACCAGAGGCGGCACCGAACCTGGGGGCGGTTACTTGGCAGCGCCGGTTCGAATCGCAGCCAGACTTTTGCTCCTGTGCTCGGTTTGCATCATCCCCAGCACACCCTTGGGGAAGAGGAGCCATTCCCCTTTTCAGCCACAGCTTCCGGCCAAGCGACCCCTCCTCCTCCGGGTCCCCCCAGGCTCTTCTGCCACCTTCCTCAGCACGGTACCCCCTGTTCAGCACTCCCTTCTCCTCGCTGCCCTCCTCATCCCTTGTTGGATGTTGCCCACTCCTTAAGGAAGAATGGTTGATTTGGAGAGCGAAGTGCCCCCTCTGCCTCCCAGGTACAGATTTCGGGATTTGCTGCTAGGGGACCAAGGCTGGCAAAATGATGACAGGTGAGTGGCTTGGTGCAGCGTTTCATGAATACTGTTTGGAAGGGGACAAGACTGGAGAGATGTAAGGAGGATGGAGGGAGAGAAAGGGAGACGAACACTAAGGGAGTAAAGGGGAGTCTATACTGCTCCATTTTGACTCTGTAGAGCAGTCGCTGTGGACAAGGAACTCTTTTCCTTCCCACTTTCTCATTCTTGCGATGCATTTGTTGCATTTATTAAATATTTTTTGTCTATCCGTGCTTCCTTGGTTGTGTATGAGGCTGCAAGCAGAGGTACAATCACATCCAAATGGCACGCAGTTTCAGTGTCAAATGTTTCTTGTTTTTTTTCCCTTGGTGTAGCTAATCCACCTCATATATGCATCAAAAGGATTGAAAATTCACAGTAGAAATTTAACATCTTCTGCACCCACTTTCTTACTCCTTGTCAAAGATGTCTCGGCTAGATGCTAGCTTGTCACTGGGAATTTCCTGCTGTTAAAATATTTGGAGTTCAGGTGGGCAATTGGTTTAAATATGTAACAGGTAGTTAGTGAAGCAAGAACGCTTGGAATAGAAAATACACCAAGCAGTGGTTTTTGTAGCACGATTAACATATTTTTACCTAAATAATGTGTATCTCAAAATAATAACATAAATTTCAAAGCAGAAATATTTATTACTAGCAAAGCCTTGCTTATGTGTTTTATCAACGACATTAAAGCTTTGTGCAATTTAGACGCTCTGTCTAGGTTCTTTTAATTTTTTTTTCTTAACACGTTCTTATGTTTAGTGAGTTATTTTCTAGAATTGTAATTTCACATGTCACATGCCACATTTCTTGTTTTTAGTAATATATGTATAGCTAAGCTCTCAATGAAGCTTAAATGATTCCATGAATTTCAGTTTTGAATTAATGTTTGATTTGAATTAGATAAAAGATCCATTATTGGTCCAATCTGAAGTATCTTCTGCATCTACTACTGGCCAATATGCCCTCTGCCTTTTCATCACCTTCTCAGTTCCCAGTACCAACTCACATTCCAATACTTTAGGGATTCTGTCTTGGACTTTAGGGGCATCTTTCTTGGTCTCACATTACTAACTTAATGACGTATGCATGGATGCTTTGTGGAGGATACTGTTTCCAGTGAATCTCTTCCTTTTAGACAGAAAAACCTTGCTTCTTGCTTAGAAATTTAAAAGAACGAGTTCTTATGTTAGTTGCTGTATGTCTAAAAGAAGGTGTTAATTGGAATTAACTGGAGTTAATTGGATACTTAAATGGATGTTTAAATGAATTTACAGTGCTAACTGTATTAGAGAAACTAACTTGTCCTACAGAAACTACTTAGAAAATTCAGTATAGGGATTCTGGTGATGGGATTTACATTTCTTTTGGGACTTGAGGCTCATTACTCCTAGAACAGAAATCTGTGTAGGAAATATGGGATAGATTGAATTCTTAGAGCACACACTGGCTACAGTGGCATAGTGTTATTTCTTGGTTTCAACTCTATCCCAGTGCTAACTGGTCACGTGGTTGCCCTTACTTAGTATTTACTGATACAGAGTTGGCCTAGCTGCACTTCCTATATGTATCCAATTGTGTCACTTTAAAAACCTTGGACATAATCATTTAAAATTTGTGTCTGAAAAAGTTTTCTTCCAGCTTAACTTTACCTTAAAAATCTGCTTACATTTATCATTGACATGAAGTACTGATTACTGATGAACTGTTTTAGATGTTCAAAGAGTTTAGGAGATTTAACTGATTTCGAAGCCTTGTAAAAATATTAATATTAAATTGGGTTTATATTTGTTATTAATCTTTGAAGACCAGATCATAAGAATCAGAGAGAACAGATTTCAGTGTTTTCCTTATACCCACTTAGGTGAATGGTCTTGGATAAAAGTCATTTGAAGACCATGATTTTAGTAATCTTATGTTTATAGTGTGAATATGTAATTTAAAAACTTCTCCCTCATAGAATAGTGATAACAAGGAAGCTCAAATAACACAGGACTAATGTTTCACATTGAATTAGTGCTCATACTCACCCTAAACATCAGCCATTTATTTTAGCAACAAGGATACCAGGATTCTGGAAGACTGAAGGAATGTCATGGATACTATCTCTTATAAGAATAAAGATAATTCAGCTGGTCAGTGATGGCATATGCCTTTAATCCCAGCCCTTTGGAAGCAGAGGCAAGCAGATCTCTATGAGTATATGAGTATGAGGCCAGCCTGATCTACAAGAGCTAATTACAGGACAGGTTCCAAGAAAAAACAAAATAAATAAATAAAATAAAAACAAAGAAATAAAGATAATTCAAGATAACTCAAGTTCCTTGTGACTCTAATTCCTCAAAACTTTAAATGCTAGAGGGAAACTTGGGTTTCTTCCATTTGAATTATAAATTATAAATTCATGGCTCCTACTTTGGTTTGGTTTCTTTCTAAATGTTGGTTTTCTTACTTACAAGTCACAGTTGTACTTCTTTCTTTTCCTCCTCTTTCTTTCTTGTTTAGGAAAATTAACCTCATATGCAGTAAATAAGCCATGCCATTTCTGTTTGAGAAGAGCACAAGTTTTTCTTTGCAAGAAAGTATTAGTGGAAAGTTTAATCTTCTCAGCTATAGATATTGATTCAGCTCCTAAGGAGTTGCGGAAGAAACACTTCCATGAAGTAGTTTGCAGAGTCTCTCCACCAACAGATGCACTGAGGACTCTGTTCATGGCTTTTAGACTTCCTTCTACGAATACCTCTCTGTAGATAAGTTTGAGTCTATCCTGACCAATATACATATAGTATGCAGGTAATACTTGTAATATGCATGTAGAAGTATTACACATGTAATATTTATAGTATGTCAATAAATTATTTCATTGTCTTCTTATATAATCAACTCTTACATGTAACAGCCTTTTCTGTATAGAATATGAGTTAGTCTAGCAGTGTTCAGAATGGTTTATGCTATTAGTTCTGTGAGACTTTGTACTAAATTTGAGACTTGCTGGATGGGAACACAACTTTTGCCTTGAGGATGCCTGTTGTGTATATAATATACATTTATTTCTTTGAAATCCTGAGAATAACACAAAAATATATTTCAAATAATTTCTATAAATGATTTTTGCCCATCGCTCCATTCAGCTGATATTTGAGTGCTTTTTGTACCACTGGTCTCATTATGTTAGGTCTGAGAAAACATACAGAGGAGTATGAAACTTGGTATGGAAGTAATTATTGATAGCAGGCGAATTTTCCCAAGAATAATACTGACAGGATTGTTTATGTTATGACTGTGTCCTAGAAATTTTATGTCTTAAAATGTCAAGAAAATTCTGTATCCTTTGTGGATAGTATATTCCACGTTAACTTGGAAATAAAGCATATGCAGTCATCATATTAGAAATGGACTCAGGTCCTCAATGCATCTTTAGAATATTTTGTGATTTCATTTTTGTTCTATGAGTGAAACTGATACATAGAGACTACATTTTACAGGCTTCACACAGAAGGTGCTCTGTAATAATTAGACTCATAGAAGTGTTGAGAGCCTGTGTTTTATATTTAATGTTTCTGTCATTGTAAAACAGTAACGATTCAAGGTATCCTCATGAAGTTAAACACTGGAAACTCTGAAGTTTTAAAAACTTTCAGCAAGTTAATACTGGCCTTTATCCTCTTTAATTTTGAATTATTAAATTTTAAAGTTTAGCACACAGTGAACTTGATGTAAACAGATTGTCACAGTTCCGATTACTGCTTATGGACAGATCTCAATTGCATTCATTAGAAGTAGGCCACTTATTTAATTAACCACTCTTGTTTTCAAATGTTAGGGCAGTTATTTCACTTAGAGTAATTTTATGTATATCATTTCTGATTTATAGGTGACATTTAAATTTTATGCAAGCAAATTCCTGGTTATTAGAACTAAAGAAGGATTTGAACAAAGAGTACAAGTCAATAAATAAACAGTTTAAAAGATATCTATAAAATAGGCAAAGAATTTGAATAGATGTTGGAGTATTTGAAATTTTTTAGGCATTAGACTACAAAGTATATTACTATATGTAGTAGAATTAGGAATGGATTTTACAATGTCATATGGAACATTTGTATAAGTCCCCAATTTATCCCCAATAAGAAATAACATTATTTTAGACAGTAGTTATTGATTATAAAATATAATTAAGATTATTTAATACATGCTAAGAACATTCTAAGTTCTATTAAGTGCATAAAATGACATTTTTTACTATTTCAGTTATATAGTGCAATTGATGGCATATGCAGTAAATGTATGTGTGTAAGTGGGAGTGCACGTGCCTGTGCACTTGTGTGCCCTTGAGTGTTGAGGGAGATTGTCATCCACCAGGTGTTTTCCTCATCCACTCTTCATTTTTGTTCATTAAGCAGGATCTCTAGCTGAACCTAGAGCTTGCCTTTTTGATTACCCAGCTACCAAGAATGAGTTTCAGATACTTAACCCAGAGATTCACCTTGCTGGCCACAAACTTATTTTATGTTCACTACAGTACATGAAACACAGAGAAAAATACATTGATATTATTGATTTTAAAATGTTAGCAAGAATTCAACCATCACTATTTTTTATAGACATATACAGTTTTCTTTCTCTATGATAGACTCAAACTGGAATTTAAAATTAGTTGGACTAGGGCAGTTAGAACACAGCAATCTCATTTCCTACATAGTGTATGAAATATTTGGAAAGCATTACACCTTCCATTGAACCCGTACCTTCAATTTATGCTTGAGGATGGGTGAAAAAACATGTTCAGATGACTGATGTTGGAAATGTTTTTGATTAAATTAACTATAGCACTAGAATCACTTCCCCTCTTTTCTGGTAGCAATATATCTCAGCTTCTGCAAAACCTATCATTGAGGATCAGCGAGATGGGTTAGGAGGAAGAAGTTGTCAATGTTCAGCCTGATGATTGAGCTCAGTCTCTAGGACGCACATGGCAGAAGGAGCAAATTGATTCTTGCAATTCTCTGACACTTCCATCTTTCACCTCCACCAAGAATCAATAAACACACGCTAAAAAATCAATTTTTATAGAGAATATGAAAAGTACTGAACACATATGAATGCTAAATATAATTGTGTTCTCCCCTGATGAAACAAAACAAAAAGGAGAGTGATAACTTACATATTTATTGGTGCCGATTGCCAGATTATGGTTTTCTTTTTCTGATGTTACTAGTAAATTCTTTGCATCCATTTGCAGCTATTTCCATTCATATTCTTGTTTATAAGAATCTTTCTAGAAATTGATGCATTCCTTCACCATCTTTATTGGTGTCTTTATGTTTTACCAGTGTCATTTATATGCCAGGTTTGTCTAAGTTTCTGTAGAATATGAAGTAAAAAGTATTTTTAAGGCGTTTACTTAATTAATTGTTTTATTTGTTTAGAGTCTGAAACTGTTAGTCTTAATTTGTCTTGGCAATATTTATTTTTCTTCACTAATATATTTAAAAATTGATACTTTCTCTGACTTTTATGATTGATAACTTAAAATTTCTCTGCACACATTCCAGAAAAAATATTTCTTTTTCACTACTCATGACTGAACATTTTCTGTGACATGAAAAAAAATAAAAACAACTTATTTCCCTTTCCTTCCCTTCGTCCTTCCCTCCCTCCCTTGCTCTATACCTTCCTTTTTTTCCTTCCTTCCTTCCTTCCTTCCTTCCTTCCTTCCTTCCTTCCTTCCTTCCTTCCATATTTTCATCCTTCCTTGCTTATTTTGTTTTCTGTAAACTAGGTTCTGGTCTCTATAGACAGGTTTAGCTGGAACTCACAATGTGGCCCAGGCTAGCCTCTATTTTGTTCCTTTTTTTCTGCCTCTCCCCTCCAAATGGACTTGTTTACTTAGTTTATAAGAATCTTAACCATCAGTTATCAGTTAAGTTGCAGTTTAAGTAAAGACTTGAACACTAATATTGTGAACTAATGACATGGTTCATCCACTGATAACAATAAAATACAGTTAATTCCTCAACTTCTTTTTGAAAGTCAAATGTATATTAACATCAGCCATATTATCAAAAAAAGAGATATTAGATAATTTGGAATGAAAATAAAATATGAGAAAATGCATCTTTTATGTTCCTTTGCAATCCAGTGCAAAAGAATTTAATGACTCAGAAAATTGTTATAATTGATACAATTTTTTACCTGTCACAATAGTTTTAAACACTATCATGGTAGGTACAGAGGAAAATCATCAGGTGCTTTGAGAATGTGAGATTGGACTATGTTTTCTTGTATAACAGACTAAAAAGTGAGTGGGGAAGGTTTCAAACAAATTTACTTTGAGATTAAGCATAAAAGATATGAGTTAATAAATGGCATGAGAACCTAAAAATTCAAGGTAAGCAGCACCTTATGTAAGGGACTCTGGAAGAAGAGAACAGGGATTATTTCGGAATTGAAGAAAGTCAGGGAGCAGTTTAACTAGACTCAGCGTTCAGTAGACAGATCTAAGGAGGGAATTGTCTCTCTCCATATATGCATATATGTATGTATTTATGCATATATATTTACTTCATTCTTTATTTTTAGAGTAAAATAAATGTTAAATAATCTGTCAAGAATTTAATCTATATGAAATAATTGAAATTAATTTATAGTACTAAAACTTAACTGTTGTTGATTCTACTTTGCATGGAACCAAGAATTTTAGTATATAATACCAATCATCTCATCATCCAAACTACCTTCTTAACTTTTATTGCCTAAAGTATCACTGATATTGATAACTTTTTAATAGTGTTCTATCATGTTTTGCAGCTTTCCTTTTTTTCTATTTTTATTCTTCTCTCATATATTATATCCTGACTGCAGTTTCCCCTTGCTCCCCTTCCCCAAGTCTCTACCCCTCCTTTCCTTTCCCCCAGCTCCATACCCCAAGACTTCCTTCAGAAAAAAGCAGGCCTCCCAGTAACAATAATCGAACATAGCATAAGAAATCACAATAAGACCAGGTACATACATACCATCACATCAAGGTTGGATGAGGCAACACAGTAGGAGGAAAAGGGTCCCATAAGCAGGTGAAAGAGTCAGAGACACCCTGCTCTGACACCGTTAGGAGACTACAAGAACACAAAGCTATATATCCATAACATAAATGCTGAAGACTTAGTCAGACCCCCTCCAGGCTCCTAGATCTCTTTCCAGCTTTTTAAGTTAAGCATCTATGCACTAATGAACAAAGATTATGGTTCTTTGGGGTTAAAGTGTGCTCTCATCTTGTACTGAATCATGTTTTTCTCTAATCTAAAGGTTTTTTCATTGTGAGTCAGCATCCTGAGTTCTCCCAGCTCTGGGTATTAGAAGATATGAGCCAGTTGATACTTGATTCCTTCCATCTTGTGTAGAAAAGTGGGATAGAAACTCTAGATTTGCAGAGGACAAAAACAAAATAGAACTCTGGGATGAAGTTTGGTTCTCCATAACTGCTTCCACAGATACAAGGCATGGAGCAGATTAGACATCTGTCCTTTATGTCCCAATAACTAGGGACAGCTAGAACAAACTGTTCTCTTTTGAAGAGACTCTTTGATGTAGGGTCATTTCAAGAAAGACACAAATCCCTTCACATACTTGGAAGCAGAAAATTTATTTAAAGTAAATCAATTAGTGAACCCATGGTATTCAATTTGTCTTTCTGACTGGGAAGTGAAGACGGCTTGAGAGTTGAAGATCAGAGGTTAGAGACAGGAAAGCCCTAGGTTTCAGAAAGAAATTACAGGAGAATGTTTTGAGTCTGGAGTCAGAGGATGATGAGCAGGAAAGGGAGACCAAACATGTATTTCCCCTTAATTTTAAACTGAACTTTGAATTGATCCTATTCATCTTCCTCTTTTTTGATGAATAGAAGAAAGCAGAAACAGAAAACAGCAGCCAAGTTTAGTGTGTCTCCAAGGACAATGGCAAGCAGTAGACCAGCCACACTTGACCCCTTTCTTGTTCAGAGTCAGTATGACCTCTTTCTCTAACTGTTCTTTTTCAGTTCAAAACTTTTGCAAATATTTTGTACAACTTTAAAACCATAAAAATTTTCCTCGGTGTGTTAGTTCTGTAAACTCCAAGTTGACCTGCTTCCCACTTTCACGGGATCTAGATATGTTAAGAAAGGGATTTTACATTCAAAGCCCAGTGTGAAATAAGCAGCAAAGCTGGGAAATAAAGGCCTGCTTGGTTTTGGTTTTCTAACATGGGACTTACGCAAAATCATAATGAAAGACTGTTATTACAAGAGCACGCTTATCCCATCTTGTAAATCACTGTGTAAATAGGGATAAAGGAGATTAACACATTTCAACCCTGTTTAACTCTCTGGGGAAATAGTTCTAGATTGTCCACATATTGTAAACAACCAGTTCTTAACAACCAGGGCCAGATGTGTGCTTAATAACGGACAATCTGCTATCTCAGGCTCATCAAAATGGAAATAATGCTCATTCCCGTAGGAATCAGAAAGGGTGATCAGCAAGCTGCACAGGTACATGAGAGTAGTGATGTTAATGAATTGAGCCATTGACATACTATGTGATAATTACATTGGCAAATTATAGATGGAGGGTTTTTTTTTTTTTTTTTTTTTAGCATTTTGTACCTTGGCTCGCTCCCCATAAATGAGTTCATATGCTAAATCACCCATTTCTCCTTAAAAGTTAAACTATACAAGGAAAATGAATGATAAAACTGAATTTAGTATTTGTCACAAGACTGGCCATTTACAAAGAGTTTAGTATGGTCAAGTATCATTCCAATTATGTTATATGTATTATTAATCTTCATACAAACTGAGAAAAATCCTGTCCCATTTTTTATGTCATAGATAAGTCACAGATGCTACGGAAATACTTATGTTGTTTCAAGATACAGGGATAAAATCTGAATCTCATTATGCTTACCAAATATGCTTATAGCAAACATAAATATGACTTAATGTTCTTCAAACAACAAAATTAATGAAACATAAACCAATGTGAAGATTTTTCAAGACATAGAAAGTATCAAAGATCTGCATTTTCATAGCCAATATTACAATATCTAGCTCCAGTAGGAAGTTAGGAATTTTGAAGTTGGTTCTCTTTTCTTGGGGAAAATATATATATATTTTCTTTTACATCTAGGGTATTATATATTTGACAGTCTGGGCAGTGAATACTGAAATTAGAACAACAACCAAAACAAAGATTTGCATGTATTTATTTATTGATTGATTTTTATTTGTAATATGGTAAAATGTAATGTATCATACAAGGAAAAAAACATAAAGATTATAACAAATGAATAATATGAAAAAACAGATGAAAGTGTAAAATATTACTGATCAGATTATCATAATAATAAATATCATTATTTAAGATCATGGAATTAACATTCTGAAGCTTCTGAAGGGTTTGTTTCTAAAGTTTTGGTCAGGGTCTCCTCTTTGTTGTTTTGTTTAATGTTCAGTGATTATTTAACTTTTGATGGTATTGTGCTTATTAGTACAACTTTCCAGGGTTGCCTCTTCATGTTCTGATCCCTAATGGAAGTATTTGTACCCTAATGGAATAGAACTCATTTTTTCAACCAGTGTCTTTGTGATAATGAAAAATATTTTGCAGAGATGTGCTGGGTCTTAATTGTGATCATATGCAATTAGCTGATGAGGAACTTGGTACACAGACTGATCTACTAATATGCTTCACCTGTTCCATAGATTGGCAGTGATTTCTTTAAATAGATGCAGTGGCATTAAACACATAGAAAACAACATGATGTATATGGACCAGAATTGGTTGGATATATTAACCCTGGTGTCCAGTATGAATTCCATGGGTTTTTAAATAGTTCCTGGAGATGTGTCTTAAAGTTAGCCAACACCTTAAGTCTTATAATGATAAATAAACTACTTCAGGAGAAATGTCATTTTGCTTAGTGCTCCAATTTAAAGGCAACTGCTACTTTGGAACATCATTGCTTATTTTCCAATCATGAAAGAACAGCGTGTTTTATAAGATGTTTCCAGCATCTTCACTGCCAAGTACTGAATGACTAGAAAGGACTGTTCACTTAAAGTTACAGGTGCATTTCACATTAATTTTTATCATTTATTCACAAATTCCCAATGTAAATTTTATACATTTAATAATATACTGAGACTTGGCAAGACGACTCGCAGACAAAAGTGTTTTTCACTAACCTTGATGGCCCGAATGTGAGCCCCAGAATAAACATAGAGGAGAGAACCAGCCAAAAGTTGTCCTTTGATCTCCATACATGTAACATGGCACACATGCACCGAAGCAAATACATACAGAGAGCCTAAATAAATAAATGCAAGGAAACAAGTAAACAATAAAAAAAGCCTGGTCACAGTTTGAATTTAGTTATTTATATGACTCCAACTATATTGATAAATGCATATATACACATACCACTGTCTATAGGATATATTTTAAATAATTGGTATATATTAACTACTTGATATAATTAACATAATTGCTATAACCAACTTTTGTTTTTCATTTATGATATAAATAATATAAAATAAGAACATATTTTCTGTTGATCTATCACCACACCACCCTGTATGGATATAATAACTCTAGATCTTTCCATTTCAAAATGTTAGAGCAGTATTTGTTACTTTGAGAGCTTGTTTAGTTCTTAACTTAACCTTTTCTTTTACAGTCCATTCTTACCATTGCTTCTTATTTATGTTATTGCAGCACTTGCCTAAGGTCCCCTTCATTCCAAGCCTGCCTTCTGCTCTCCAGCCCTGCTGATCTTCACTGCCTAACCCAAGCCTTATTTCCTGTATGCATTTCTCAGAGACGATTTTACCATAAACTACTCATGTTATAAAGCCTGTTTATAACTGATATTTATTGTGTTACAACTAAACCATTCCTTCAACATTCAGTGTTGTTCACTCAGTAACTTTTCTTACCATATACTTCTTGAAATGTAATCTCTACCCTTCTCCACAGAAACCATCCCTTGTCTCACTGGCCAGTGTCTGCCTCAGGGTGTTGGTGCTGTATCGTGTCTGGAGTTTATCTTGCATCTCCTGCTTATGTCATTCTCCCTCATGATATGACTTCAAACTATTTGCAAAACTCACCTTAGTAATGAAATATTTTAAACTAATTGTGTATATTTTGAGAGTTACTGTATTCTGCAGGGCATGTAAGCTTTCAACTTTGCTTATAGTATACAGATGTGACACGTGACTTTCAAGAAAAAAAAGCCAGATCTTCAATCCATTTTGACTTCTACACTAGTTAATAAAATAGCTTATCCGAAAGCACCAGGAACTGTAATTTTATAATGTTAACATTTTATAATGTTATTTTTTCCTAAATAAAAGAATCTAAGTCATAACTGTGAATCTGTGTGCACCACATAAACACATTATTTGAATTCAAGGTTTTCTTTTTCCCCATCCTCTAAAAATAAGGTAGTTTTAATGCTCATTTTATATCCAGGTATTATAGTTTAAGTCATTTGATTTGAAAATGTCTTTCCAATTCCTAACTTTATATTCACGAGGAGATTTCCTTCGGAAATAGCAAAGCAGAACGTGCTTCAGTCCATAAATCATACTGTGACAATTCAAATGATTGTTAAAGTGAATTCAGAAATTTACACGGGGAGCTTAGCAGCAGGCCGCAGCTTTGTCCTAGACACTCTGGACGTGGAGTCAGTGAGAAGCCCTGTCTCACATGGTTTTATGTTGTGGTAGTAATATGTGATTTGAACGAACAGAAAGGTATGATTTTGTGCATTAAGCTCCAAAGAAATCTTTTATTTTTAATTGCCGAGTAGTACTTATAATAGTTAAAGAGTCTGTTTAGTTTTGTAATGTTAGCATGGATAGTAATTTTCTTAGAGGTAAAAATGCAAACATGTCTCCAATCCTTGGAGAGAATATACGCTGTCTTTAACCACATATTCCTGCCAACCCTGGTGGTACACAGTTGTAATATTAGCATTCAGGAGATGGAGAGAGGAAGAGCACAAATTCAAGGCAAGCCTGGGGTGCACAGAGGTGCTTAGTCCTACAAAAGAGGAAATGACTCATGTGTTTCAGTTCTCATTCTAGGTACCAAGTTTATTCTTTTCTGTTTACTTTTGCCCCACGATGTGCCACTTCTACTTACACATCATTGTCTTTCCAGTGTCATTTAGAAGCTTTTGTGTCTCTTTGCACTTGCACCTTTTCTACTTTACAGAACGCAGTCAGAAGGCAGTCACTCTCAGGAGTATATAATTTGATGCCTCCCTGGTAAGAAGATAAATGAAACTGATCTTACATTGTTGTGTTGCCTTGCTCATACTAGTCTTTCTATGGTGTTTTCTAAGTATCTCCTGCTTAGTAAACATGCACACAGAACAAAGAAAGAAGTTCTCCTGTGCACACTAAGCTCTGCTCGAAATGAACTTTATTCCTGTTTAATGTGAGGTATTGTTCCTACTGAGATGGACTTGAAGGATATGACCTCTCACTTAGGGAGACAAGATGAACAAAAGAGCTGTCACATAAACTAGGATGTGCTACACAGGCTGGTGTGAAAGAAGTGATTAAGAAAAGCTTCTTGGACAGAGTATTCCAGAAGGAAATTAATTTTTACAGATTAAAATTCATGTATTGATTCAGCCTAAATCTGTAATGGGTGTCCTCCCCAGGGCATGTCTTAGGACCAAACTGCAAGTAGACTAAACTATAAACCACAGTATATGTGAAGTATCTTAGGGTAATTGTAGGAGGATTTACAAGTAAAGAGTTTGAATTTTGTCCTCCATAGAAGAATTGGCAGAAGATTATGGATAAGAGGATTGCATGATCAACGCTGTAACTGTAGTGAGTATTTCTGAAGTATGTGCATGGTTTGCAAGGGAAAAGGGGTGCTTCACTCATGACTCCTGGGGACTGGAAGCAGTGTGACGGTGAGAGTGAAAATGTAAACAGGAAACACAGTCCAATAAGAGACACTGCTGACGCTGTTTAGACCGACAGTGGACAGCAGAGGGTGTGGATGTCAGAGGAGGGGACCCACAAAAGGGGAAACAACTTGCCTCAGTATTTGCTGTGTTCACGCAGTGAAACTGTTGCCACTCTTATGTAAGCCCTTGAGGGGGATTTTCCTGCCTAATTGATGTGCAAATCTAACTCCTGGAAAGGTCTGTCAAATCACTCATCTTCAGTGTTGATCAAATTTTATTCAGCAGAACAAGCAGTAAGGAAAATGATAAATTTCCCATTTTTATGTCTTTGAAAGCATGAGATAGTCTTATGTTCTTTTTAATCTCAGAAAATTAAATAATCAGAGTGCCAACTCTCAAAAGTTGGCACTACGTGTAATCCTGAGGCCTTTTCCCTATTCTCCTTTCTAGAACTGTGATACATGGTTAATGTTCCAAGTTTTGTTTTTCTTTTATGCACCTAATTGTCTCAGAAAAGTTCTCAGGATTAGGAGTTGTGGTTAGTAATTCCAGAAAAGAGATTTGAGATGCATTGGTCCCCTGCTGAGTCTTAGTAAAGTATTTGAGAAAGAACAGAATTTCCAGAGAAATGACAGCTGTTGTATGTGTGACTGAGAAAGTAATACTAAAAACTGCCCCCCAAAATCAACAACATAATGAGAGAGAAGGCCTGCAAGTTGCCAGAATTTTGGAAATTCCTGTGTTGTCCTTTGGTGTACTGGCCCTTGCCAAGGGAGAATCCATTTCAGTAGGTGTTTTGCCCTGAGGAAACCTGTTGGACAGGTAGTCATATGCTGATCCAAGACTAGTTGCATGACTCCTAACAATTTTAGAGCTGGTTGGTGGTCCAGTGAGGGTCAGGGTTCTTTACCTGTGAGTCTTTGATGCACACTCTTGGCATCGAATGACAGGTCATCATGGCCTTTGCCATTGCACTGGTAGGTATCTATCACGTATGGTGCCAAAGTGGAGGAGTTATTCCACTTGCTTAGACTGGTAAGTCTATTACATTCATGACTTGAGGATCTCTGATATGTTTTTATGTACTTTCTTGTGTCTTTATAGTTTTAATTTTTATTTCCAAGAATCAATCATGGCCAAATACTGTTGTTTCAGGTTTATTTAGTTCATCCTTTGGTGTACATTCTGGTTGTTCTCTTTCTTTCTTTATTGGCTCATGGTACAGATGGGCCAAACAATAGCAGTGTCTAGAGACAAGGAAAGGAAGGTTACTTCCCCATAAGTGAGAGAAATGTTGAGTTAGATGTAGTGCAACAGATTCATTTTTCATGATTATTGGCTAGAATTCTGACATATTCGTATCTACCCAAATCTAAAAGCAAAGAGTTTCCTACATTTTCTTAGACCATGCTTGTTCAGCTCCCAGGACTGAGGTAAACTTAGATTCTGAAGAATAGGATGACATTGGGGAGTGTGAATAAACTGGGTTGGTTTATGTGGGGAAAGTGTGCATGCTCTGTGGAGAGATTAGGTGGTGGATATGAATATTGTGGAAAAACCCCGATTCTAACTCTGAGTCAGACTGCAATTCTTTAACCATTTGATTGTTATCCTTCACGTATGAGCAGTTTCCTGAGGCAATTACAACCTCACTAAGTATGCTATCTTGTTTGACAAGCAAAATGGTCCCATCTAAGAATGTTCTTGAATTCCTTTAGAGAACTTACAACATAATAAACATTGTACTTTCTTTTTCCAGGGCCCTCTGGAAAGGGGAAGCACTCAAATTTTCCCTCATGATATATTTTGATTTAGCCTTGTTTGCTTGCTTTTGTTTTTGACAAGGTTGTACTCTCTAGCCCAGGCTGTCCTCAGAATCTTTCTGTCCCAGCCTTCTGTGAGACAGAATCACCCGAATGTGTCAGCATGAGTTACATCTCAAAATTTTCTTTGTTAAATCACTTAACCACAGAGATTCAGGGCAGTGAATTTGGGACTTTTGGTGTTGGGGTGATGTATATAAAGGAGCCTATAAACTACAACTGGCTAAGGTCTCCACTGCTGTCAAGTGACCTCAAAAATCACAATAGTGATTTACCAGCCACTGGATTTTGAGTAATGAAGCATGCATTGAACTCTTACTCTAGAGATGATTTTCACCTGGAACAGGATGCCCTAAATTATTTAGAAAAGAGGCAGAGTTTGAGGGTTCTGTTCTTCTTTGGGAGGCATGTTAGCTCTAGAGGAGGAAGAGAGGGTCAAGGGCTGTCATCTAAACCAGCTCTCACCCCTGGAATTTTGGTATTATGTTTCTTTCTTGACAAGTCACCTGACAAATAGAGTTGGTTATGCATATTAATAATCATAATATTAACTGTTAATAGTAGGCAACTATTGATCAATTATGGTACATGTGGGATTATTATATAGTGATTTTTTTCCCTCTCTGTCCTTTTATAATTTTGTTAAGTATATTTTTATAGTGGAGAATATTCATAACCTGATAAAAGTTTGCAAGATCATAGTACAGTTAGCTTTATTCCTCTCAATACTGACTTGACCACTTCAATGAATGCCCTTAGTATTTTAAAACCATCAGTGCTTGCATTTCTTTTTCTGGTATTGGAATGACAAAAGAAAGAGGAAAACTAGTCATTTTCCTTTTTGATGTTAGCTTTAGGAAGGATTGTAGGAGCATAGTTAGCTGTTTCTTACTAACTGATTTGGATAGGAAATTTTTTAAAAATGAAATATGATAATACCAGGGTATGGGTTCAGTAACTGCCATAGTGAATAAGAGTGGCAGTTAGGTTTCTACACAACATAAAATTAGTCAAAAATATAGAGGATGCTTCATGCCATATACTAATGAACATCACTAGCATAAACACATACACCATATTTTTTATTTATAAAAGAGACAGACTTCTTCTAGTAACTGTGACAGTGTGACTTTCACAGGGTTTGTTTTTGACTTGTGAGTAGCACCAAGATACCTTCAAAACAGAAATAAACATACAAAATATTATGATTAGGTTTAGTAAAGTATTCATTTGCTAATAAAGCATATGATTTTATTCTTTACTTTTAATAAAGTTATGATTGTATCCTAGTATTTCTAGACCACAAGTACTGTGGTACATGTTTTTGTTCTTGAGACAGGTTCTGAAATATTTTGCTCTGCCATGAACTCTATCTTTTTACAAAATATTATTTTTCATAGTAAAATACTCCAGAATATGCAGTTTGATATTTATTTAATTAGGATTTATTGTCACTGGTAGATGTTCACTGTTATGCTAATACATTACACTCTTGTTTTTAAGTATATATCTCTGGGGTCTTTTTGATGAAAATTGTAAAAAAATAATTCCTAAATGTCAAAATGCCATGTTAGTAGAAACAAATATGAGTATGTTTGATGGCTTATAAGGCATACCTCTTATGGTACACCAGAAATATGTTCAAAACTTGTGTTTGCCATAAGTATTTTCTGTGCTGTCATTTGGTTAGCAGGCTTTTATAAGTATCTACCTTCTACATAATTTCAATATATAAGTTGGCAGTAGGGCGGAGTGGAGAGCGTCACGTTGCTCCTTTCACATTTCCATGTGCAGTTTTATACCACTGTGCATTTGTATCACTGGCAAAACAGGAGCAAATGAGCAGTAAAACAAGGAAATTGACATAGCACTTGTGCTAGCCGTAACAATAATAATAAAAAAAAACCCCTCAAACTCATTTTTAAAAAAACCAACAAAATGGTGCAATAAGCCAGTGTTCCTCTTTTGCTAGCAAAACTTAGGTTTTTGCTATTTGGATAAATGAAGAAAACAAATCACGTATGAATGTTGCCCTCTAGAAAAAGCTAATAAGGTAAATAAGCAACATCTAGATTTTATTGTTGCAAGTAAGTAATCACTTGTTTGTATCCTATCCTCAGGGACAATAATTTTTACTTCATATGTTTCTCTCTCTCCACTTAATCTTTTTTTCAAATAGTAGAGAATATCACATTTCATTAAAACACTTCAAATACCATGTTAAAATAGACTGCAGAAGGTACACTGAAAAATTCAAGGTGCTCAAAATTGCTCTTGCTTGAAATGGCAGCTTAGATTCATAAAGAAAGAGTGCATTTCTTACTCTATCACAGCTGATGTGTGCAACCTTTTCAAAGTATTGATTATGCTGATTATGATTATAGTAATTTTCAACACTCTTTTATCAAGGATGAGCCAGGCAGACATTGAGTTAGAGTGCTCCAGTGTGTTTTTGAAAGTAGGAATCCATTTTTCTCTGAAGGAAGTTAGATGTTTAGGAGTACTGAAGTATGCCAGCACATTGAAGCAAAATTTCCAGCTGTTATCTTTGTTGTGGGCCTCTATTTTTGACCTTGTACCTCTCCCTTATATTAAAATTAAAAGGAAAATGATCTTTTTAAAAATGTAAAAGTAAGTATTAAATGGCTGGGTTTGTGTATTTGTGGGTCATTTATGGCACTTCTCATTATAAATAAGGCTGAAATAAAAAAGTGAAAATTCTACATCAGATAGTTACATAAATACATCTCCATAAATTATTATAAATAAAACCTGCAAAGCTAAATCATATAAGCATCTAGCTAAATTAGGACTCTGAAATCAAAACATGATACTTAGCCACCTGAATAATGATACAGAATGTTAATAGATGATGATAGTTGTTGGTTTCTGGCATCATGATAGGTAATTAAATAATTAGAAGGAAAAGGTCAAACATTTTGAAATGTTAGTAATGTTGAGCTGTTAGGGCACAATCTTTTAACCAGTCCGTACTACTGATTTGTGTTCCTGCTTCATCATTTGGTAGTTGTATAGCATAGGCTACTTGTTTCATCTTTCAGGTTGTTGGAGTCCTTTTGTAGAAAAAATGTAATTATTAAAAAGTACTTAGCTAATTCCTGGATAGTAACTGCTGCTAATGGATAGTAACTGCTGCTAAGTAACTATTACTTATGAGACAGGGCAAGTACTCTTCATGCCCTCCATCCCCATTCTTGGATGAAATTTCCTCTGGGTTCAGCATGGTTTGAATATTCGAATGGTTTGAATTAAACTGATCTATTTTGTCTAGAAAACATTTTCTTTAAAAAAAGTAATCATCTACTTCTATCACCTCTTGGCCTCTTCTTCTATAATTATCCATGAACCTTGAGAGAATGGGTTTTGTTCTAGGTGTCCCATTTGGAGCCGAGCATGTTGAAGTTTTTCATTCCGTGCACTATGAGCAGTTGTGTTTCTCTGTGTTGACTGCCCTCTATTGCAAAAAGTAGCCTCTTTCATGAGATTGGAGACAAGCACTAAGCTATGTCTATAACAAGAAGATATTAGAAGTGATCTTAACCCTATATCTCATTTGCAGAGCAATATTAGTAGGTTCTGTTCTAGGCCTGTGATATCTCTAGCCACAGCTCCTTGTCCTAGTAATTATGCCAGGAGTTGGTTCCCTCTTGTAGAATGGGTCTAAGAACCAATCAAAATCTAGTGGTCACTCCCAGGATATGTGTTACTATGCCACCAGTTGGCTTATATTTCCAGGAAGGTTGTTGCTATGGTAGCTTTCAGAGTTGATAACTGGATACAATTGATGATTACTTTTTCTCTTTTAGTAGTCTATGTAATTAAATATAGGAATGAAGCTTGCTGGCGAAAACCAACTTGAATTCTCCATGTCTACTACTCAAGTTTGTGATAGCTTCAACGATAGGACCTTACTGTCAGTTTTTGGAGGTAACCAAGAGCAATGACAACAGTTTGTAATATTTGGGGGTCTATGAGTACCCCTGGACAACAATTCCAAAATGGGTAGACCATCCCTAACATTGTGCTTTTTATTTGTTAGCCTGTATTGTCTAGTAGGGACATTGTTGTCCAATATTTAAATTATTTATATGTATGTTATGTCCAAGTTTTTGGTTCCCAAATGAATTCACAGAGCCAGATTTCCAATGCAAATTACATGAGGGATTTTAGTATGCAAACTCAAGTTTGGACCAACACCTTTCTAGCACTCCAGCATGGTGGGTGTGGAAATTGTGGCAGGGAGCCTTGGGAACATAGAACTTTTAAAGGGTAAATGCCCTAATTAGGGGAGTTCATGTCCTGTTGTCTTGGGATTGGGTAAGGACAGCATAGAATAAGGTAGTTTCTGAAACCATTGGTCAGTTTTTGGGCATGAAAAACCTAACAAAGAGGGCCTAGAGAGATAGCTCAGAGGTTCAGAGCACTGGCTGCACTTCCAAAGGTCCTGAGTTCAATTCCCAGAAACCACATGGTGGCTCACAACCATCTGTAATGAGATATGGTGTCCTCTTCTGGCCTGCAGGGACATATGCAGGCAGAACACTATATACTTAATAAATAAATAAATTTTAAAAAAAGAAAACAAAGAGCCATTAATAACTCACAATGTATCTTCAAGGATATGACGCCTCCCAAGAATATCTGGATCTTGTTAAATTTTATGGCTCTACTTCTTAGCTTTTTAATTGGCTATTTTTAAGCTATCCTTTCAAATTTCTGCTATTGCTGCACATTTCTGGAGCTGATATCTACCCCCCTTAAGATGAAGCCTCTTCTTTAAAATGGAGTTGGCAAAGTAAGGTCCTCACATTCCCTCCTCTATCTTATGACTGTGAGAGCCCAATCATCTTGTTTTAGGAGTAAGATTAATATGACAAGGGGACCCAATAATCTTCCCTGATTTGCCTCTCGTTCCCTTTTGCATTTGGACAGTCCATTTTTAATTTTGGCCATGGATTTTTACTACCCCGAATGGCCAACATAGAAACAACATCCTTTTATCCAGAACTCCATATAATCTCCCTATGTAAGGGAGTATTCTTTTCTTAGCAACTCAGCCAGGGATTTCAGGACAACCGTATTCTTTTCTGTAACTGCTTCCGGTTGATGTTGGGGTGTTGCTTTTAGGGGATAACAAAACTGAAATGCTAGTCAAAAGCAAAAAGGGAATTCAGGCAATGGGGTATTTATCAGAAGCATATGGTTTCCTGAGCTCTGTTGAAGAATCTGGATCATTATCAACATGGGCTGGTTTGGTTCATATCAGCGTTCAGCAAGTTCAGGGTTCGCAGTCATTTAGAGCAGATTGTAGTAAGCAACTGATGTTTGGATGTGTCTGCCAGCCTGGTGGAGACCTGTTGAGACAAATTCAAACTAGGAACAGGAGCTAAAATTTATGTAATATACATTTATAATATAGATTTTAAACTTTCAGGTCCATATTGAAATCCACATAATAGAAAAAGCAGATAACGGCCAGGGGGTGGTGGTGCATACTTTAATCCCACACTCAGAGACAGAGGCAGGTGGATCTCTGTGAGTTCCAGGCCAGCCTGGTCTAGGAGAGCTAGTTCCAGGACAGGTTTCAAAACAACACAGAGAAACCCTATCTCGATAAAACAAACAAATAAGAAAAAAAGAGAAAAAGCAGATAACAGTTGTCTGTAAAACAGCAGAAATACACTCATAATATTTGAGTCCTAGCAAAAACCATAGACTTGAGCTAAAAGCATGTAAGCCTATATTCAGAAGACAACCAAAAGAAATTTAATATCTTGAGCTTGTGACCCAAACAGTAAGCAATCATTACTCTACCAGCTTATCTGAATTATAACTATTTATTTATCATTATATTTATATCTTAAATTATTTTTGAGACCCTTAAAGATCATGAGCTTTTATATCCTCAGACCTTCATATATTTTATAACATTTTTTTAATGCTGTCAAGCTATCAAATCTAGAGTTAGCCTAGCGATCAATGCTGTCAGAGATCTCAGAAAGATAAATAAATTATACTTAAAGTACAGACCAAACAGCTTCTAAACTTACTAAAAATGACAGGGGCCAATCCATATATAGTCATACCCAGGTCTCCATAGCATCAGATGCAGAAGTATCAGAACAGCAGGCTTTACCAGGCACATAAAGAGTGAGGTTCTTGTGGAAGAAGGACACGGAAAAGACTGATCTTATGTTGTCTAAGCAAAAGTGGTGCATTCAGTTCTTCAGTGTCCACAGTCTGTGCTGTGTCCTGGCAGCAGGTTGTAGCTTTGGGGCATCTCACCCAGTGGTCAGAGTAGTCATCATCCAGGTGGAGACACCGTGGTGTCCCATCTTCTTTGGAGACCTTGGGTCACTGCTAGGATCTAGGAGTCTCTATCAGATATAATTTTTGAAATGCCATATTTCTTTGATCTTTGGAGTATTTTAGGGCTGCCTAGGTACATCTGATTAGACAAACTGGGTTACTAATCACTTGTTTTAAACTTGAATTTAAAATCATATACAGGGGACTAAGCAAGGTTTTAGTACAAAATATGACTTAAAAAAAACAACTTAAGCCCAACAAAGTTAGCAAAAACAAGGAGGTTAGACATACATTTTTAAACCTGAATAGACCTTGAGCAAGGAGATACATTTTTAAGTCTTTGGTTTTTAGTATTTTAATGTTGTGACCTTTTCGTACAGGATCTCCATCGCTATTTTACAACTGAAGTTTTGCTAATGTTCTTAATCTCAGTTTAAACATCTGGTCCTAGGCTAGTCCTGTACAACCTCCAAAGGACTGAGATTCATGGGCTTAAAAGCTGCTTCAAGCCCTTTACCAGATTACTTATGTCGTTGTTTTTCTATCACAGGAAATGGAACATTCCAGGTTCTAGTTAGCATTTGGTGCTCATGGTTGCAACCTTAATTTTATCTATTTACTTTAATTCTAAATATTAACAATATAAAACATTTTATAAGCACAAATGTCCCATGGCTTGCTCTTTTTCATTGTAGCTGGTACTTCTGGTTACTATTACCTGGCTCTGGAATTTAACCATTATTACCTGGGTGACTCTTAGAAGACAAAATTTAGCTGCCAGAGCAAGGTATATTTTCTAAAAATGGAATTATGCCAATTTTTGTTACTGGTTAACTTTTTACCTAGTTTTATTTTTTATTTTTCCCCATATTCTTTTATTTTTCCATTCAAAAATTACATTTCCTCCCCATCTCCCAGTCCCCTCCCGCTCCCCCCCCGCTGCTTCCTTAAAAGAGGGCATGGTGCCCAGCCCTGTGGGAAGTCCAAGACCCTTCCCCCTCTATCCTGTCCTAGGAAGGTGTGCATCCAAATCGACTAGGTTTCCAAAAAGATAATACATGCAGAGGAAATAGGTCTTAGTGTCATTGTTGATGGCTTCTCATTCTGCCCTCATTGGCAGCCACATTTAGAGAGTCCGGTTTGATCATATGCTCATTCAGTCCCGGTCCAGCTGGATTTGGTGAGCTCCCATTAGATCAGGCACACTATCTCAGTGGGTGGACCAACCCCTCGCAGTCCTGACTTCCTTGCTCATCTTCTCCCACCTTCTGCTCTTCGACTGAACCTTGGGAGCTCAATCCATTGCTCTGGTGTGAATGTGGGTCTCTGTCTCTATCTTCATCCATTGGACGAAATTTCTATGGATGTGATCAAGATAATCATCAGTGTGACTATGGGACAATGCTAGTTCTGGCACCGTCTCCTCTGCTGTCCAAGGACCTAGCTGGGGACATCCCTGTGGACACCTGGGATCTCCTCTAGAGCCAAGTATCTTGTCAGTCCTAAGATGACTCCAATAATGTAGATATCTTATTCCCTTCTCCAATATCCACCTTTCCTCCATCTCCACCCTCCCACTCCC
>PVIU01016187.1:0-45771 GCA_004026605.1 Ondatra zibethicus | reverse complement strand
GCAGGTTTAGGTCTTTTTCAGCATCAAGAATATTGACCTACTCACTGAGGGTTTGTACATTGCTTAACTCAACTTCTAAATAAGATTCTTCCTTCTCTTTGGCATAGTTGAATAACAGCTTTAATCTGGTTCCGAAGTCAGGACACAGTGTGTGGGGAGCACCAGCTTGTTCTTGCTCCTGATTACAACCACCCATGAGAACTAGAACTCTAAAAATTCTTTAAAAGAAAAAAATATTAATCAATTCTTTTCCAAGGAAAATAGCATTTCCGTATCTTGTTTTACTTGGGTTCATTCTGAATATTGATAATTTTATTTTACTTTCTCATAAAACTCTTCTCAAAGCTCAATAACTTGCCCTTTTACAATCCCTATGTTTTTATCTTACAAGTTAGGAGACAAGTTGGTCCAGTGATTCTTCATGAAGAACTATACAAATTCATCAATACCTCTTGGCAATTTTCTCAGAATGTTAGCAATTATTAGTATTAATTATTTGTAGAGATCTAGCTAGAAATAATATTGTTAAAATAGTACTTTATGCAGAATATATATGATAAAATTTCTAACCACAAAAAACCTTAGCTCAAATAATTTGGAATCAAAATAAAATCAATTACATTCAAGGATGTAATACTTAACGCCTTGTATGAATATTGTACCCACAGATCCAAACAGTAAAAATATTTTAAAATATTGCATAAAATATTAACAGACATTTTAGCTGGTTCTTTTTCCAAAAGTACTACAATATAATAACTGTATTGACTTACATGGTGCTAGCTGTTATAAATTTTCTATAGATTATTATAAGAACACAAGATTTCTTAGGGTTTATTCAAATACAAAGGGACTTGGGATTTCCTAGAGTTCAGTATTAGTGGGTACTCCGGAACCAACATGTCCCGTGTGGACACTGAGGGATGTTTATACAAATTATGACTTAGAGCATTGCCACTAATTAGTGCCTATGCTGTACAGTGCATGGGGTTAACTTGCTAAGTATGAATTCAGTAATGGTGCTAGTGAGTACTATAAAAATAGCCTGGACTGATATGTTTTTGCTCAATAACAAGGGTTTCTTGTGACTGAATAACCTGCCTGCCTGCGCTTTAAAAGAACAAAAGCTAAATTTCAACTGTTTGATTATCTTTGAATACAAATCTGGGAAGTGAAACACTTGATGTTGCTGTGAAGAACGCTCAGTAGGCATCTACAAAGTAAAAGTCATTCATAGCAAATGAGTACACTGGTAGAGTTTAGTCTTTAGCAATTTGCTAATAATTGCTTAGACAATGTTTACCATATAAAAAGCATAAAGCAGGCAATGTGAGAAACAGAATGACCATGTGGTGGATTGAAAGAAAATGCCCCCAAAGGGAGTGGTACAATTAGGAGGTGTGGCCTTGCTGGAGGAAGTGTGTCGCTATGGGGTAGGCTTTGAGGTTTTTGAAAGCTTCACTCAGTATGACTTCCTGTTGCCTCTGAGTCAAGATGTAAGGACTGTCAGCTCAAGTACCAAGTCTGCTTGCATGATGTCATGCTCCCTGCTGTGATGATAATGGAGAATCAACCTCTGAAGCCTGTAAGCCAGCCACTCTGATTAAATGTTTCCTTTATAAGAGTTGCTGTGTCTCTTCACAGCAATGAAAACCCCAACTATGACAGACCATAATATTGTTCCTGTTTCCAAGAAACTGCTATATAATGAAGGTTATAAAGATGATGATATCTTGAGATTTCATCTCACACTAGTCAGAATGGCTAAGATCAACATAATCACTGACAACAAGTGCTACTGAGTTTGTGGGGAAAGGAGAACCCTAATTCAATGTTGGGGAGAATGACAATTGGTAGAGTATGGAGAATTCAAAAACAACTAAAAATAAATCTACAATATGATCTAGCTGTACCACTCCTTGGTTTATTCCTAAAAGACTTAACATCCTACTCCACAGACTCTTGCTCAGCAATTTTCACAAGTACCAATAGCCAGAAAATGGAAACAAAATAAATTCCTTTCAATAGATGAATGGATAATAAAAATATGTTACATATAGACAGGAGAATATTATTCAGTTGTTAAGAATAGAAGCATAACATTTGCAGGGAAGCTGGGTAGTGGTGGCACATGCCTTTAATCCCAGCACTTGGGAGGCAGAGGTAGGCAGATCTCTGTGAGTTCGAGACTAGCCTGGTCTACAAGAGCTACTTCTAGGACAGGCTCCAAAGCTGCAGAGAAACCCTGTCTTGAAAAACAAAAAATAAAATAAAATATTGCAGGAAAATGGATAGATCTAAAAGAGTATTATATTGGATGAAGTAATACAGAAAGACAAAGGCTTCATGTTCTCTCTCATCTGTGGTTCCTAGTTCCAAATCTTCAAATATGAATATACACTATGGAGTAACGATAGAAAACAGCCAAGTATTGTGTGTGTGGGAAGGAGCTGAGGGCGATAGCAGAATACAGGTGATATTTATTGGGAAACTATAAAAGTGAGAGAGTGTACTAACTGCAGAGGAGGGAAGTCACTATAGAGGGGGAAGGAGGGATGAGGAATAAATAACATGAAGGATGTTGATAAAACCTAAAGGAATCATATTGCTTTGAAATTACCTAAACATAAACAAAGGGGTAAGAAGGAGGGAGGGAGGGAGGGAAGGGAGGGAGGAAGGGAGGGGAGGGAGGAAGGGAGGGAAGGAGAAGGAAAAAGAAGAGAGGGTGGACTGAAAGGGAGGGAAAGGGCATTTGGCTTGACAGTGGGAAGTTATGCCATTTTGGTTGGCAATGCTCCCTATAAGAACAATATAATAACAAAACCCCTAGTATCAGGCATGATAAACCTCTTTTCAAATGGTTGATCAGGGTAGTCCAAAAATATATAGGTTATTGTTGTTGCCCTTGGTTGTCTCTCAGAGGTTGATTGGTGAAGAAACTGCACTCTTAAGACATAGCGCTTGGCTTATTCAAACTGGGTCTAACCTGAAAGTCTACTTCCTGTGATCTAGCTTCATGGTTCTGGAACATATTCCGCAAGCTGCTCAGGAAGGAAAGCAATGGTCCTACCCAGCTGAACAGTCCTATTTGCTGAATCACAATATCAGCATTACAATATATACATAAAGTTGCAATAAATGGCACCCTCATGTTGATGGTGATCAACAGCTCTCCAAATGGACTTAAGGCCCACTAAATAGGAAAGAAATCATGCCTGGTACTGACATCTAGCCAGCTTTCTAAGACTAGTATGGTCATGGGCCTCAGAAAAGAATATATCCCCACCACTTTGCTAGACCAGCATAATACTAGTACATTCTTAATCTTATACCTGCAGGTGATAAGTGTAACTATCACCCCCTATCAAAGAAACTTCTCTTGACAGGAAACGGAGACCATTATAGAAAACCACAATCAGACACAACACAAAGATCAGCAGGTCATGGGGAGCCCAGCCCCAATGGAGGTATCTATTTCACAGGTTCATCATCTGAGGTTCAGGGAACACTGAGGACAAAGGAGCAGAAGGATTATAAGCGGTGAAACAGTCACTTAGAAATGGCTGCATAAAGAACACCGAAGCAATGGCAGAAATACAAGACTCGCCAACAGGGAAAAGGGGAGATTTTTCAGTGGGTCACACCCCTTAACAAAGAACTCTAATAGGAGATGGAGAATAAGGCTCTCCCAGGAATGAGCCCCTTAATGGTGTTCTGATGTAACATTGTGAGCCCTGAAACTATATACAAATAAACAACACAAATGAACCCACTGGACTGTATGCATATATTTGTGCATACATAAATGCACATATAAATGTATGTATATATACACATTTATGTCTTTAATGGTAATAATCAAAGAAAAAGAGGCTATCAAATTGAAATTAAGACCATGGGCAGGATTGGAGGGATGGTATCTTGGAGAGGCTTGAGGGAAGAAAATGCTTTAATTATATTTTAACTAAAATCTTTAAAAACATATATGTATTATAAATATGAAAGAACACGAACTTAGGAGCAAGCTATATTGAGGGAGTTGAGAAGTGAGTGGGTGTGAGTATAGTAAAGGCACATTGTACATACATATGAAAATTTCAAAGAATAAATTTAATAAGAAATAAAATAATTTAAGAATAAAAAGACGCAGATAAAATTGTGATTAGCAGGTGCTTACCAAGTAGAAAAAAAAAGAAAAGTAGAAAAAAACATAACAAGCAAAGATGGTACAAAGTAAAAGAGAGAAGACAGACTTTATTTGACTCTTACACTACGTTCCTGTTTGCATGGAAAAATAATTCAGGCTCCTAGTGCCAGCTATTAAGTGCTGCGAAAACTTAAGACTATAGGTAAAGAATTCAAAGGGTCTAGACTTTAAATCATAATCTTAAGTGAGCTTGTGATCTAAATAGGATAGGGAATTTTTATACATAAAAATTTGTTACCCTCAAGTTCTGTAATCAGAGTACTAACATAAATAATTAATCCTTAAAATTTAAGGACTAATGTTCTGGAATGTACAGTACATGGAGCTGTAGTAATAAATCTTCTAATGGTCTAGCTTCTGAAATTATTGAGTTGTTTTCTCTAAATCTCCTAACAAAGCAGAATTAGGTCAACTTTAATTTTAAGCTTTTTATTTTTGCACCTTTGACCTAATATAATAAGACATAATGTATGTAGTTGGATTTGCTCTCCCGCAGGTTGAGATTAGCAGGATTTCTCCTTCCTCTGATTTCTCAATACTTGGAAAAGGATAATCTCCACACTTCTCACCTCATTGTGTCAATGTCACATTGACTTGTTCTTGGATTCTGTACATTAATTATTTTCTACCACAGTGGTATATTTTAAATTCTCATATTTTAACCGAAGCTTTTCCTAAAGTTTTGTATCACAATTTTATCATTAGTTAAGTTATACATCCTTACAATCCAATTAGAACCTAGCCATGGGACACCAAGCAACTACAGGAAAAAGTTGATAGTTTATTAACAAAGATTGAAGCTATGGTCCACCTGCATTTTTTTTTAAAACAACACAAACTCCACGCTTTCATTATTTCCTATTAATCTGATTCATCTCTTTTAAATTCTGGTAATGTTAATTAAGCTATAGAAACAATCCACAGCACATAGAAAGGAAGAGTGACTTATTCTGTTCTGTGACTATAACAGCACCTATGTTGTTAGAAATGTGCCAGGTGGATTGTCATTGTCGTGACAGTATTTTTCTGTAGCTGACATGGCCATCTAACTGGGTCCTAGAATCACACAGCAAAATAGCACAAGCTTTGAAAGCCCTGTCTTGTTATTTACTATCTTTGTGGCATTTGGGAGTTTGCTTTATCCCCATGACAACTATATTGTTATGATGATTATTAGCAGTGCACATAAGACATTTATTCTCACATTATGTGCATACTGATAATTGGGACTATTATTAATTAACATTTAGAAGAAAACAATTGTGCTTATTAAAAAGAAAACAGTATCACCTGCTGAGAAGCATACCACTGATGTGCATTTTACTGTAGACTTTAATTTTTCATGTATGAGATGAAAATGATTAGGGCTTCAATACCTTATCCAATTCTAACTTCCTTACTTAAATGAAACAATTAAATATATGTCTGTGTCAAAAATGACTGTTAGCCTGACCAGAGGCCAGAATCAGAGATTAGACTATTATCTAATGGGAGTTTAAAAAGTTGATATAATATAACTCATTACAGATGTGCCATAAAAGTAACTTAGAGATGACTTAATTTGATTGTCTACTATTTCATGTAGAAAAAAAATATTGTTTTGTCATTATAGCCCTTTTTAAGTTACATTTTCAGATTTCATCTGCCCTGTGCATTAGCAGTATAACTTGAGAATGTTCCCTTGAGAAAATGTGATTGTTAATGGATTCACAAGACAATTCAGTGGGTAAAGACCACTGCCACCAAATCTGATGACTTTAATTGGGTCCCAAAGACTCACATGGTAAAAAGAGAAAACTTGCTCCTCCATGTAGCCCTCTGACCTCCACACATATGCAAACTTATGTTCACATACACACAGGCAAACAAATACATGCAATGAAGATGTGATTGTTATCTTAAATCTGAAGCTTAGAGAGGAATATAATTTAGAAGTGGAAGTCATACAAAGAAATTTGAGGTGGTGTGGCCTCCTTTCTCCAGAGACTTTGGAAAGGGAAAATTTAAAGTCAAAGCAAATATGGAGGTAAAATGTTGCACTCATTTCAATCAATGTAACTGGCAGGGATATAGGTTGTTTATTAATAATTACTTTAGTGCTAGGTTTGGGTATTGAATTTATTACTGTGGAATAAAATATGCTAATTTTTATTCACTTGTCCTTCCATTTCACTTTACAATAAATACTAAGCCAGTTGTTTATTAAATTAGTGCTTTAATAGGGTAATTGTAGGAAAGTTAGGAACTACTAAGTAAAAAGTAAATCTATTCTTGCTAAAGAATATTTCTGTAAAAATGAGGAATGACCACAGTCCCAGAGAGGCTCGGGTAACAAGGAGGGCCCAGAGAAGGATGCATAGATTTACCTGGGAAAGGGAAATAGAAGAGTGTCCTGGCAGAGTGGGAGAGCGGGGGACAAGGGATGGATGGGGTGGGTTGCGGATGGGATAAAGGGGAAGAGAAATGAAAAACATGTCTTGATGGATGGGGGGCATTTCTGGGTCAGGGAGAAACCTGGTGCCAGGAAACTCCCAGGATGACCCAGCTAAGACTCCTAGCAATAGTGGAGAGGGTGCCTGAACTGGCCACTTCCAGTAATCAGATTGGTAACTGCTCTAATTGTCATCAGAAAGCAGTCACTCAGTATCTGATGCAAACAAATACAGAGATTCACAGCCAAGCACTGGACCATCTCTGAGAATCCTGTTGAAAAGAGGGAGGAAGGGTTGTTCTAACCAGGGGGTTCAAGGGCATCACAAGGGAACACACAGAAACAACTAACCTGGGCTCATAGGAGCTCACAGACTCTGGACCTACAGTTAGGGAGCCTGCATGGCACCAGCCTAGGGCCTAGGCCCTCTCCATTTGTATTACAGCTGCGTAGCTTAGTTTATTTGTGAGATTCCTAGCAGTGGGATCAGGTCCTGTGCCCGGCACTTAAGCTGACTTTTGGGAACCTATTCTTCATTCTGGATTGCCTCACTCAGTCTTAAGAGAAAGGGAAGAATTTAGTCCTGCCTCAACTTGATGTTGTTTGTTGACATCCATGGGAGGCCTGCCCCTTTCTAAACAGAAACAGAGAAGGATTGAATGAGGTAGGGGTAGAGGGGAGGTTGGCAGAGGGAATGGGAGGATAGGAGGGAGGGGAAAATGCAGGGTGGATGCAAAATAAATTTTAAAATATTTGATTAAAAAACCATATATAGTAAAATATTACAAATGAAGTTATGCTATTCAAAGCTAATAAAATTGGCAGTTAAAGAAAAAATGAGAAATGAGCATATGAGAACTGATCATTTAGTGTTATGATGGTTTGAATGAAAATGGCACCCATAGGCTATAGGGAGTGTCACTTTTAAGAGGTGTGGTTTGTTGGAGTAGGTGTGTCCTTGTTGGAGAATATGTGTCACTGTGTGGGTGGGCTTTGCCATCTCCTTTGCTCAAGCAAGGCCCAGTGTCACTATTTCTTCCTTCTGCCTGAAGATCCTAGTGTAGAACTTTCCATTCCTTCTCTAGCACCATGTCTGCCTTTATGGTGCCATGCTTCCCACCATGATGGTAATCGACTAAACGTCTGAACCTGCAAGCCAGCTCCAATTTTCCTTTATAAGAGTTACTGTAGTCCTGGTGTCTCTTTACAGCAATAGAAATTCTAACTAGGACAGCTGCATACCAATTAAAGTGTTTTAATGAAAGAATACTTCTCTTTTGATAAAAAGGGTTTATTAACTCCAAACTCTATTCAGTTACTTCAAATGATCCTTGTGATGGGGTCCAGAGTTGAGTCAAAGGCTACAAATGAGAACCAATTGAATCTTGGTCAACTCAACCTTTCTTCTATCCTTCCTTTCCTTCACTTCTTCCGCTTCTCTCTTCATCCCTCCATTTCTCCTTCCTTTCCCTCTATCTCCCCTCTCCTCCCTTTCTCTTTCTTCCTTTTGCTACAGTATATTGTGGAGCTTTTTTCACGTTCTTTCCATGTGGATGGACTCTGGGGTCTTCACGGGGCTGTTTGGCAGGAACACAGGTTTTTTGATTCTAGGACATTCTTTTCATCTCTTACTGGTCTTTGAGTCCTTTCACAATAACGTTTTACTTGGTGCTCATGTCTTCTGTTAAAAGTTCTGTCTCTTTATTTGATGAATCATACCTCCATTAGGTTGCTAAGACACAGTGCTTTGACGATGTGCCTGGGCTTTCCCCTAATGCACAATTGTCCTTCGGCTGAGATAGCACTGTGGGCTCAGTCACATTTCTGTATTGTCCTAATGACATTGCTTTGTTGATTCTGAACTTTCTGAGTCACAGTTGGAAGGACTGGTATTCATTCCAGTGTTCAATCTTTGGCAAGTGAAGAGATGCTTTCCTTTTAGAAATTTTGATAGTTTGGTGTTGTGAACTCTTTCTTTAATGTGTCTTAATGTGCATATATTATTGTTTTTATTGCTCCCAATAAGTCCTCTCAATATAAAACTATGTTTTAGTTTTAGGGAAGTCTCTTAGATTTCTATCTTATCTCCATTTTCTATCACTCTTCCAAAACTATTACTTTTATTTCTTTTAGTATTACTTGCATTTGCTATGCTGGAAACTGAACCAAGAATACAGGCAAATGCTCTGACATTGAATACACCTCAGACTTCAAGACTAACTTACTAGTAGGGCATTGGTTCTTCTGAAGGCATACTGCTTTATTTATCACTTATATTCTTTTTTGTTTTCTTATTGTCTGTAAAGCTTTCAAATTTTCTGCTGTTACCCTGAGTTTGTCTCCACAGTTTACGAAAATTTAAATCTAGATGGTTAGTAACCTTAATTTCATCTGGATAGTGTCTTCATTGTCACATTCAGATGTATCTTACTAACTCCAAGAGTCAGAATCTTATTAGTATTAGCTCTGTAAGTGCCCATCATTTGGCCAGTGGTTTTCCTTCTCTCCTACAGGAGAAATTCTCTGGACCAGGTGTATGCTAGTAAACCTTAGAAAAGTAATTTGGGGTTCTGAAGCCCACACTCTCGAAGTAGCACAGGACATGACCCTTCCCATGTTTAAACCTCCTGAATACTGCAGTACCTACTAAAGTTGGCTTAACCCGAACTATATAATAAAGATAAAAGGGAGCCTTTAAAACCTCTATTCATAGATGTTTCTAGAATAATTAATGTATTACACTTAAGGATGACTATCTACATATTAGCCTCCCCTAAAGTTTTAAGGGATTCTAGTTTTCTAGATGAGTAATTTCCCAAAGCACATCTGAAAATTAGTGACATAAGGGAGGATCTTGTTTAAACATAAACTAATTCCCACTTTTACCACCTGTATCTTGCTATTCCTCTTTTGACCCCTCCTCCCACCTATGGTCCCTTTATATTTTTCTAGTTTCTGTGATCATTCCATGTGGTGGTGTGAATGAAAATAGCCCCCATAGGCTCACAGGGAGTGGTACTGTTAGGAGGTGTGACCTTGTTGGAGGAAGTTCACTGGGGGTGGCCTTTGAGGTTTCAAATGCTCCATGCAGGCCCAGTGTCACTCTTTCTTCTTGCTGTCTAAGGATCCAGATGTGGAACTCTCAGCTACCTCTCCAGCGCCATGTCTGCTTGTGTGCTGTCATACTTCCTGCCATGAAGATAATGGACTAAACCTATGAAATGTAAGCCAGCTACAATTAAATGCTTTCATTTATAGGAGCTGCCATGGTCATGGTGTCTTTTCACAGCTATAAAAACCCTAACCATGATGCATGCTTGCACTTGTGGATTTGGAGGAATGGTATGTAAGAGAAAATATGAGGTACTTGCCGTTCTGGGTCTGGGTTAATTTATTCAGTATCATCTCTTCTCGGTCCATCAATTTACCTCCAAATTTCATGATTTTACCTTTCTTTATAGCTGAATACATTTCATTGTGAATATTTCCCACGTTTTTATTATTCATTCTTCTGTTGAAGGGCATTTATGTTGTTCCCCTTTCCTGGATATTATGAATAGGGTGAATTTTGCTGAGCAAGTGTTATAGAAAAATGATGTTGAGTCTTTTGGGCATAAGCCAATAAATGGTATAGCTAGGTCATATGGTAAATATATTTTTAGTTTTTTTTTCTTCAAGATTTTGAGACAGGGTTTCTCTGTGTAATAGCCCTGAGTATCCTGGAACTTGCTTTGTAGACCAGGCTGGCCTCAAACTCACAGAGATTAACCTGCCTCTGCCTCCCAATTGCTGGGATTAAAGGTGTGCAGCATATTTTTAGTTTTTTGAGGATTCTCTGTACTGATTTCCAGAGTGGCTGCAGCAGTTTGCATTCCCAACAACAGTGAGTTCTTTACAGCTGAATAGTATTCTGGTTTGTGTTACACATTTTCTTATCCATTCATCTGTTCAAGGACATTTATGTTGTTTCTGTTTTCTGGCTATTTGAAATTGGTGGCTGTAAAAATTTCTGAACATGTGTCTGTGGAGGAGGATGTTGAATTTTGGGGGAATAAGCAAAGGAGTAGTACAGCTGGATCACATTGCAGATTTATTTTTGTTGTTTGTTAATTCTCCATACGTATCCAGAGTAAGTGCACCAACTTGTATCCCCAACAGTGAATGAGGGCTCCTCTTTCCCTCCAACCTCACTAACATCTGTCATCAGTTATTTTGTTGATCAAGGCCATTCTGACTGGGGTAAGAAAAAAACACCTCAAGCTGTTTTAATTTGTATTTCCCTAATTGCTAGGATAGCGAACAGTTTTTGACGTTTTCCTTAGCCAGTTTCATTTTTTCCTATTGAGAATTTTCTCTTTAGATCCCTAGCCCATGTTTATTTGTATCATTTGTTTCCTTGACTCCTTGATTTTTTAAGTTCTTTGTGTATTTGGGATATTAATCCTTTGTCAGATATGTAGGTGAGAAAAATACCTTATTCTGTGGGTTTCTTTTTCTCTCAACTGTTTCCTTCACTATACAAAAGTGTCTTAGTTTTATGAGGTCCCATCATCAATTGATAGCCTTAAATTTTGGGGAAATCCTGTTCAAAAAGTTTTTTCCCCATACTTATATCTTATGAGGAATGGAAAAATAGGAAGGGGCTTCACCTGCAGGGAACAGCATAAGGTCAATAGAAGTGGAGCAAGAGAGATGGGGGATTCAAATAACAAGGTTGCTTGATAAAGCCTCAAGAGTCATATTGTTTTATATTTAACTAAAATTTTACACAATGATTATCAATATTTATACATACACACATATATACAGTGTTTTAAAAAATAGGAATGTGAGGCATGCATCCATAGTGTCACCAAGTCAAACACTAGAATGGAAATTCTCAAAGGATGCTCTTAGCTGTGAGGGTATGAGTATCAAATAGCACTCCATATTTTCAAGCCCAAGGAAAACTCATGAGTAATGTGATGTCCTCTTTTAGGTACTTATGTAAGATTTTAGCTAGGATGATTCATGTTTTTTATTGATTTTTTTGTAGTTTTTATTACTGTATATTTTTATTATTTAAAACAATATTCAAATTTGACAGAGATTAAAGAAATGCTCTGGAAAGCTAAATAAATAACTGAGAGAGATGTGTAAGGTTTTCTACATTGACCTATCTTCGAGTTTTTTGGAAGTTTTCACAAGCATGTACTACTTTAGTTAGAAAAGCAGCCAAGTCAGGAACAGGAAAAGTGAAAGTGAAGAAGCAAACCAGGTCATTAAAAACATTTTGGCAAATGTTTAATTCAATTATGGAGCAGGTTTTATGCTCCTGACATTAATAAAGAGCAGGCCCCAAGGCACCATTTTCATGTTTTACTCATAAATTGCTCCGCAGTTAAATGGTATTTAATCTCTACAGTCTCCTTTCATGAAGTAAACAGAGGAAGGATTTTTTAGATGAGGTGATCTTTGGACAGTGATCTCTTTTGGAGTCCACCCCTGCAAGCATGGTAGCTATCCTAGGTTAATTCAGTGAATTGATCTGCGTTGAATATAACTAAGAGTTTTAAATTTAAATTTGACATGATAATTATATATATTAGTGGTGCAACGGTCTTCCAACAGAATTATAAATGAAACTCACAAAGAGCTATAAGAAAGATTTGACAGTTAAAAGACCTATGGGATGTTTTATAATTTTGTACTGATTTTGAAACAGAAGTTGTGCCTATTGTACTGTGAGCATTGAAACTATTGTACCAGTGTAATTGAAGTCTTATTAGCAACATTTACTCCACACCATTTTTATTAGTAAATATGATAAAACCTAGACCTCAGTGTACTAAACAAACACATGTCAAAATCCACACAAGAAATAACTGACCACATTTAGTTTTTATTTTACTTGACTTGACACTAGTTTTCCAGTTATTGACTGAAGAGTAAACTAGTGACTTCCCCACAAAACTCACCCTTGTATCTGGTTCAATAAAACTTCATTGTAATCAATAATTATGACAAATTCTCAGCTGGCTCTGAGCCCACTTTTTACCCTTTCCCAATTTGTTACTGGATTTTAAAAAACCATGAAAGCTTTTCAAGCATGTATAACTTACTAAGAGAGGCATGCCATAAAAAAGCATTTTTCATTCCAGAAATAATTCTTAATAGATTTTCATTGAACAAGCAGGAGAGATCGCTACCTGTGTTTTGTGCTACAAAAACTCTAGTTAGACATATAATTGAAACAAAATGTGTTAGCATGTCTAACCTTTAAATGACAGTCACAAAGAGACATTCATTATGAATGTGAATACTGTGAATATTTTAGACAAGTTTATCTTTCATTTCTCACTGGCATTCTCAAATTGGTCAGAAATTCCTGTATTATGGAAAGGAAATAAAGGGGTCATATTTCTTCTCTGTTTAACTCTGAAACTAATATAAAGAAATGGGTTGTTTAATTGGTAAAATGTAAAACTCATAATCTGCATTGAAATATTTAAAGAAATGAGTAGTTTGATAAACAAAATTAGAAACTCACAGTCTGCATTGAAATATTCCTACTTCTATATAAGAATAAATTATACCACACTCACTAATAAGGTCTTTCCTCAATTAGGTTTGAACTTTTTAAAGATATTGATTATTAATTATGAATTAAAAATAATATGAATTTGCTGAAATTGAGATAATTGTTAGAAATCCATTTCAACTGTTCTCTTGATGTCAAAATCATTAAAACCTAAAGCAAAACATTTATTGTCTATATAACTAGTATTTCAAATAACAAAATCAATGATCATAACTAAACTGATTACAGTACACTTTTAGACGCTGACATCCCAGTATGTGTTTTCAAAGCCTTTAAATATGGGGACTTGTTAAAGAAAGACTAAATTTAGCATAATTAATGAAATTCCTCATGTTCATTGTACTTCTTATCAGGAATTACGTATGATAGATACAGAGTTGCCAGGAGCCAACTATCTTCCAGAATCACAACTATCACCTTCTTTTCACATTCTAAGTGAAAATGTTTGATACTATCCACAGTAATGTCACATAAAAGGTTGCTGTGGGACAATGGTTTGTACCCTGTCAATTGTATTTTAATAAAACGCTGATTGGCCAGTAGCCAGGCAGGAAGTATAGGCAGGACAACCAGGCAGGAAGTAGAGGCAGAGCGACAAGAACAGGAGAATTCTGGGAAGAGGAAAGCTTGGTCCGCAGTCATGACACAGCCACAGAAGAAGGAAGATGTGACTGCCTCGCTGAATAAGTTACCAAGCCACGTGGCTAACATAGACAAGAATAATGGGCTAATATAAGTTATAAGAGTCAATAAGAAGCCTGAGCTAATGGGACAATCAGTTTATAGTTAATGTAGACCTCTGTGTGATTTCTTTGGGACTTAATGACTGCAGGAACTGGGCAGGACAGAAACCCCGACAACAGTAGGTGGAAAAGGACACATTTCTAATTGAATTTATTTATTTTTTTGCACTACAAAGGACAAACTGAAATGTTCTTTTTTATATATTGGCATCATCCAATTATATTAACATTAGCCAGTTAAGGATTTCCTTAGTTAGAGTACACATGTATACCTGTCAGCTATGAAATACTAAAATGTTTTGAGATGTTTACACATCTGAGGGCAAAAGTTCTGGTAGATATACATAAATACAGCAAAGCATATCTATGTCAGTTATATTTTTATATCCCTCAATGGCAAAATCATAATTAATACATCCTTCAGGGTCTTACATAAATGGTATCATTCTTGCTTCTGTTATACAGTCATTCATTTTTGTGCCAGCATCTTCTTGCCACAGCAGAAACTGAAGACAGAGATAAGGAAATTTTATTTAAGAAAGATTTAAAAATATATTTTTGAAGCTCAACTCTTTACTCCTTTTATTTTTTTCTTAAATTGTTTTTTTTAAAATGTAGAGTGTTTAGGTCATATATTGAGAATAAGATATATCTGATAATTCTTGTTGAGTCTTAGAATTTTGATCCTTGTGTTGTTGAAATAAGTTTGGTTGGTTGGTAATAGAAAGAAGTAAAAGAGAAATATAAAAACACTTACAATGAAATATCTTGAGTTTTCAAACACATAATTGAGTTTTCTGGCAATATCAAATAAGAAAGGTAGAAAAGAAATTTCAACATTATTATAAACTCTTGAAAAATGTGCTTAATAAGAAAAATCCTAACCTCTACTTAAACTAAGCAATAAAAACTTATAGGGAATCATGGCTGAAGCAGAATTAGATAGGAAAAATTTTGTTATATATTTCATAATGCCAAGTATTTGTAATCTGGTACTCATACACAAGTACTTCCTTTAGCTGTTAGTATTAGCTTTTCAGCTTTATTTTAGGCCCAAGATTTTCATCTTCTGTTTGATTTGGAGATACTCTAAGGCACTCTGTTTATAACCATTAAAATTTAAAGAAATGGATATAAGAAGTCTTTATGTTATGTATGTGGAATTACACCTGAAGTTGTTTTTCACTAGAGATAATAAACCTAACAGTTTTGATAGGGAAAAATATATGCAATGTGCATTTATCTTCCTTTGTGGAAGGAAAATGCTTAAAATAGGAAGGTGGTCAGATGTAAAATATTTAAAGTCATACTTGAGTTGTGTAATCATTTTTTTTGATTTCTGGAAATAATCATTTGCAATAAGTGGTTTGATTGTAGCAGAAAAAATAGTTCAATTTAAATCTTTCCTTTGTACAGGCATAGAAATTGTTTGAATGGATTTCATTTTAAATTAACCTTAGTATTTAATTTCCTTTTTAATTTTCTATATTTTTAAACATGGACTTGGAAGTATTTTTATATGGTTCATTTGGTACTTTTCTCATTGTTGTAATTGAATACCTGATAAGAAACAAAGCAAGTGAGAAAGAGTTTGTTATGTTTTACAGTTCTAGATGACACAGTACCTTCTATTGAGAAGCTTGGTCATTGTGTCCACATCAGGAAGCAAAGTGATGAATGTTAGTGCCTAGCTTATTTTCTCCTTTTCATGCACTCTATGCTCACAACTGATGGGACGATGCTGTCTGTAATGGTCTGTCCTGTCCCTTTAAGAGACAAGCCCTGCCCACTCCCTCCCCTGTCCACCACAGAGGCAGACAGATCTTCCTTTGACTTCCAGTGGGAGCTTCTTCCTTTCTATCTTGCCCTCAAAGAGGTAGCTGCTGCTTTGGCTCCCCACCCCCTCTCTATTTGCCTCTCTCTGCTCTTCTCCTTTCTCCCCTTCCTTTTTTTCCCCCTTCCCTTCCATAACCCACTAAATAACTATCCAACCTCACTCTGCATTTCATGCCTATCTGTCTGTTTATCACCTGCTGTGGCTGTGGCTCCTTGTGGGACTGGCTGCTCCATCTTGGTCTCTCACCCATCTCTCACCTGCCATGTGGCTCTCTGCCTAGGACCTGCTGTTCCTCATGGCTTGCAGGCCACTCAGGGCTCCCTGCCTGGGAACTGGCTGCCTTCGTGGCCTGCCATGGACTCTGGACCTGCTGCCCACTGCTGCCACTCTGGGACCTGCGGACCTGCAGCATTTCTGCTGCTGCGTCCCTCTGGGAACCACAGTGTTTTATTTTTACCATTACACTACCCAAATTCAGAGTTACTCTTTCATTCTGAGATTTTCTTCCTGGAAATCCCTTCATAGACACACTCAGAAGTGTGTTTGTATAGTGATTCTAAACTCTGTTGCATTTGTCATCAATATTAACCTTCACGGTTAATATAAATTTATAAATGTAAAACCACAGCACATTATTTTGTTTAGCAGGAAGCTATTTTTATAAACCAAATCAATAAGAAATGTAAAAGCTTACAAATATTTTAATTTTATTCAATATAAAAATAATTCCATTTTTCTTAATACAGGTTAAATAATAAGGTTTTCAAAAAGAATCCTTACCAATACTGTGCTGAAGGTTAACATGGATGCAGACACACATTCTCTTGCCTTTTTATTTAGAATCAGTCTATATGGGTATTATATGCCGAATCATTTAAAATGAAACAAAATGGTAGAAGTTGCCTATTACATTCAAGACACCATCTTAAGTGAGGTATAAGATTGCCCTATACTTCCTAACCTGTATATTTTTTCTCCCTCTTTCAAATTGAGGAGAGCTTGACTTCTTGTTTGAAAGCATGTAGCCTTGTCCCCAAGCTTCTCTTCTCAGTTTGCTTTCTAGTGCCACACCTGTTCTAGTACAGGAATATTCCATCTGACTGCTAAAGAGGAGCGCAGAATGACTAGAGAATGGGGTTGCTGTCTCCTTAAATATCAGGCACAAGCTCAGATTCATGAATGAATGTTCTGTTTCTTTTTTGACTGTTTTGGCTAATCAAACAGCTCTGGACATCTTTGGGGAAGAGGGCACAAAACCCTTAAGCTTGAACTCCACTCTCTAGTGCCACTTCTGATTAGGCACAAAACTGGATGGGAATGGGCTAGGGTTTATACACATATATTCCTATTAATAAGTCAAAGAAATATTTTCCATTAGGCAATTTGCCATCACATTTTTAGTGCTTTTAAGGCTTTAGGTACCAAAACAGCAGAAACACTTAAGAAGATTAACAAATTATTCCTGGTGCACACAGGCTATCAGAGATGAGAACTGTGTTAAGTGTGCCAGATGAGGAGCAAGGGAAATGGTTTTGTATTCTTTCTACTTCAGATTCATTCAAAGATCTGATACTTGACATAAAACATACAAATTAAGAATCATCACACTTTAAGGCCAACACTACTCAGAATATATTGCCACTTAAAATATCTTTAATATCAAGTAATATCAGTCAATGATTCGGGTATATTGAAAACTCAGTAAGGCATAGCTTGAAGGTCAGTGTATTCAAAGACTATCCCATTTAGGATTTAAAAGATAAACTGCATTTTCTAATGGAAGCAATTAGTACCGTACACAGGGATAAGCAATTTTTATTAAAGTAGTTTTGTTTTTGGCATTTAATTTATGGGAAACTTTGACTCAGATCATGGGTAGGTGAAGTGTGATTCGGAAGTTGCAAATGTCTGCTCACCTCTGTTAGAGCTGCTGAGTCACTAATATGCATGGTTACCCTAACATGCATGGTTAACAATTCATAAAGGGGCCTTCCTCTTGCTGTCTGAAACATTTAGGAGACAGCTAGCTTCCTTTATAATGAAATAAGAAAGTTCTGATGCCATCACTGGCTAGTGTAGAGAAGTACCGACTCCATGCTGTCCCTTCAGAAGGCTGAAGAGTTCTGTTTGTCTTTAGAAACCTCAACTCACAGGTCACATTGCGATTTGTGGCTTTAGTGAAAAAAGGAATTTCATGACTCCTCAGAGGAGAGCAGAGCTGGAGATCGTCTTAAATCCATTTTAATATGAACTTTAAGCACGAGGGTTATGAAAAAAGAATGAGATCAGAAAGAAATCAAGACACACTCAAGTGTGAGTATGGGGGTCTCCAAAGGAGATAAGATACAGTAAGGCGTATTCAAAGTATGGGTTTGGGCTCCTCAAAGGAGAGTCAAAAAAAAAACAGTGTCCTTACGTTCACTGTTTATATAATGTTTATATAATGTTGGTGAACTCAAGTTGTAAAATCCAGAGGTGGTGGATGACTCCAAGAAATCAGGGTGTTCAAGACCCAATAGGGCTGACACACATATGAACTCACATGTGGCAGCACATACAAGACCTTTGCTAGTTCAGACCACACAAAATCCTAGCACAGAAAAGGGGAAGTAGACACAGAATTCCATCCCTAACCAAGAATCTGTTTGTATTTGGAACCTGCTGGGAAAGGGCAAACCAGTCTTTTCCAGTGGAGTGTCACTGGGTGTATGAACCAGACTCCAGGGCAGGCCATGCCCAGGAGTAGCTGACCCAGGCAAAACAAATCACATTTTTGTAGGAGAGAGCATTTTGTTTTGTTTTTGTCTTGCTTGTTTTTATGTTTGTTTGTCTTCATTTCTTTCAACTTGCCTTCCACTATAAAAGTGAGATTGGGCTTTGTTACTTGCTGGGTAATTTTATATCTAGTCTGCTACTATCCTGCAACTTTATAGATATTACTGCATTTATTCTCTTATCTCCTTTGAAAGCTACATTTGCCCAAAGCATTTTGTTTAGTAATTAGTTGTCTCTGTTTGATTATCTGCTGTATTTAATCAGTGATTTAAATGTAAAAATGTTGCTTTATTAAAATTTTATTTCTATATACCTGACAAAGGAAGGAATAACTGAATAAATTTGTATAAAATAAAGTGAAAGTAGAAAAATAATAAGGCCAACAATAGGAGTAGGAGTTAGTATCATAGACTTATATCATTATAACAGGTGGGCAGCAAATTTAGCTTTAATGTTCAAGCAGCCAAAGAAATGGAGACAAACAATACAATAACTTCAGAGATTTATTTAATAAAAAAGTATGACTTGTCCTGAAAGGAAAACTTTTTTCTTTTTTCATAGGAAATGATGTGCAATGTACTAGATAAGATCTTTAATATATCAGAATTTTATATAGCAGAGTCTTATGATATTTTCAATAGCTTGGGAGTGAGCATCAAAACACATATCCAGTGTAACTTTATGCCGCTGTGCTAGGCTGGCTCTCTAAACCTTGACTGTCAGGGCATTTTGGGCAGGATTATTTTGCTGATTTTTATAGTATGTTTGGCAGTGTGGATAGTCTCTATCTGCTGGATACCAGAAGCAACTTTCTCAGGGCCCTTGTTTTAATACCCATCATGTCTCCAGACATTCCCAAGTGTCCTGCATGGGCAAAACCATCCATAGTTGGGCATTGCCACCTATCTCAGATTAATTGCGGATTTTTCAACATGGCTATGAGAAATACTGCAGTAAAGACAAAGCCACTGTTCTGGGCTACCTTAGAAGTCCATTTCTCAGGAGGTAAGATCTACCTGGAAATCTGAAGAACAAGGAAGGTTCCCAGTTGTACACATCAGAGAATAAGGAACATGCAGTGTGGGCAAATGGTATGCAATGTGCGTGGAACGCAGCTGACGTTTCACTGCATCAGTATCAATGACTAAGATGACAAGAACAATTTCCCTTATTTTCCAATCAAGAAATATTCAACATGGATTTAGGAGTCTCCTGCAAGATCTCTGGGTTTGGGGAAGGGGGTAAGGTCTGAATGCTTCTATGCATTTCCCATGTGATAAAGGGAGCAAAAATGAAGAAATGAAAGCAGAAATAGTTTGTACTCCTTCTTCCAAGCACAATAGGATCATGCAACAGACAGAAGCCCATAGGCTAAAGAAAGTGGAAAGCCTTATTGTGGGGAGGGCTCTTTGAAAGAATGGTTTGATTGTGGGTAGTGGACTAAGAGTCCTTAAGGGAATGAAACGACGTAAAATGTGGCCAAATGTGGATGAACCTGCAAATTGATCAAGGTACTAGCTCTGGTAGTCAGTTAGATATTAGACAGCTTGAAAGACACTGGGGGTGGACCCCCCCCCAAAACTGTAAGGATCTAATTACTGGTCAGGAGCCTCGGAGCTGGCCTCAGGTTGAAAAGAGTTCTGAATTGCCATGAAGGTCAATATTAGATAAATATCTAAACATGGATCCAAAAGCCTGAGACCTTATTAGATTATGATCTGGCAAAAGACTTTCTGATAAAAAATAAAAATTTAAAGAAAGAAAAAAGAAACCCAAAGCCATATATTGCCTCTCCTATAAGAATCAATCCAAAATAAAATTTTATTATTTACTTGACTAGGAAAAACTCCCCTTAGAAAAGTGACTTGTTCTAGGGACATTTGGAATAATACAAAATTAGACTATTGTAAGAGTTCTTTTGGCCATTGGTCTCTCTCATCCCTTGAGCACATGCCTTTCCTGCCCTGCAGTGTACAGGCCTGTTTTCAGCACAGTGCCCTCTGTGCATCTGAGTACTGTGCTTAGAAACACAGAAAAAGCCCAGGGGCTGTCAGATTCAAAACTCTAATAATTCCAAGGTCCTTTGATAGCAGTTCTGGAATTTTTGATTTCTCAAAGTCAGTGTAGCTGTGTCGTGGCCAGGAAAATGTGACGCTGTTTGCTTCTCCATAGAATATTAAAAGTGGTAGAGAGATGAGCAGTGAATGAGCATAAAGAATCTTAAAACAACAGCCCATGGCAGCGGGCTGTGGAAGCTAGTGTAAGGAGTTAAATGAACCTCCAAATGGTGTCCTTTCCCTGTTTCCGTCTGTCCCTGTCTCTGTCCATGTCTCTCCCTCTCCTTGAAGTCCCGATGCTGACAGATTGCCAAAAGTTAAGGGTTCAGAGCTCTTGTTCAGTTACATTTTTTTTTCCCACAAAGTTGATCCAGAGTGAAGGTCTTTTTGCCAATTACAGGATTAAAATGCAGGAAAAGTACCCGGTGCAATAGGTGGCAGCAGAGAGATCTCAAATCCAGCAAACAGGAGCAGACAGAGTCAACAACTGAAGAAAGGCTGGTTTGGGTTGGTTTTACTGAAAATAGTTTATTTCATATAATATATTTTGATCATGGTTCTTCCCACCCACAGTTCCTCCAGGTGGGAGTGAAAAACACATGTATTCAGCAGACACACAGAGAAAAAGACCCTCTTCAAAGTGGCAGTGTAGTGGTGGTGTGTGCAGCCAAAACTCCAGCGTCTACTCAAGAAGTGACGTTTTTAAGGAGTCTTCCTTCCCTAGTTTACAGTTGATCAGTTTGAAGAAAGACAGGATAGCTGATTGGTCCACAATTGGTGTGTAAAATATTCTGCTCCCTCCTTGATCTTGTTAAGCCAGTCCATCACCACAGGGGTCTACAGGCAGGAGAATCCTTCCCACAAGGCCTTTGTTTTAATCTGCCAGAGTTTTGTCTCAGGTTAGGAGGGGAGGGTTTTGGTCATTCATCATCTTTATTACTTAGTCAGGGCTATTCTCCCTATCTGTCTACCTACTAACAAATCTAATTCCTATCCCTTCAAAATAGAGTAGTGTATCAGGAACTAGTTAAAGTAAATATAACTCATAAAAGATCGCAGCTAATTTCAGTTTTGACATAAATCCAATGATGCAAAATTTTAAAATAAAAATACTTTTAGACTAGTTGAATGTCTTTGTAAATCTGTGTTCAGTGAGGTGATACTGGATGGACTAATCTCCGTTCTAGGGTGAGCTTTTTGAAAGAATTGGGGATATCATATTATGGGGGAGAATAGATATAAAGAGTTTCATCTTTGAAAATGCTATAGACCCTTCCTATAATCTTTTTCTGTGAAGGCAATGATTGACAGTGATGGCATCCAAACACAGGTCATTATCTACTACGAGAAAAATTCAGTGAGCAGGCTCCTGTCTTGTTGCAGTAATTGCCTTAGCTACAAGCTGGCAAAAAAATTTTAACACTGATTTCTCATTGTTCAATCTACTCATGAAGATTTTGCTAGTATTACAAAGTATATTTGTCAGACACATATGAAATGTATCTTTCAAACACAAACATAAACGGATTCTTATATGAGTTGAAAGTAGTTGTCATAAACTAATTCCAGCTCTTCTTTTTCAAAGGAGTGAAAAAAACAAAGAAGAAAAACATCAAATATGTTGACATAATTAAGGACCTCCTGGCCCATGAAGAGGAACTGAATTCTTGATGTCTTTCTTTAGACAGTTAAGGCAAGAAAAGGTGACAGGAAACTAAAAATGCAGGGAGTTGAGTTTAATGATTGATAGGCAACAGAAGACACTGATGTTTGCAGGCTGAACTGAATACAAATTTGTGGGAGTTAACATGGTGGTTATTTATGAAGACTGATACAATGGGAACCAGAAAACCTGGCAGTTTTCCCTGGAATTAGTGAAGCTATTTATCTCTAGGTACCAGAATCAGTAAAAACACTGTGAAGAGAAATGAGGTCTTGAAAGTGTTGTATCTGCACAAATAACTCTCAAGTCCATGATTTCTGATGTGATTTCTTATATGTTGTTGTGTGACTTTTCCTGGAAAGACATGAGCAAGTGTCTATTCTCCCCAGAAAGGGCACCATAGACAGGTCAAAGATTAAATCAATTCAAATCTAGCCTTGCTAGCCAATGAGTTTATCTGGGTTCCTTACAGGAGTGTGGGTGAAAGGTTGAATATAGGGAAACTAAAGGAAACTTCTCACAGAAACATCATCACAGCATGGATGCTAGCTCATGGACACTGCATCCCTGATGCTTCCTGCCCAACTCACAATTCATTCCACCAAAAAGTTTGCTGGTCTCCAGCAAGTCTTCATTGCTTATGCAGCCTGGGGAAGAGCGTCTGGTCTGGTGACTTTCTGAATTATCCTAGCCTTATAAATTTGGTTAATATCTTAAGTGATGAACTTCTCTACCTTCTCTAAAAGGAAAAGTTTCAACTAGAGAACAAAGCTCCAGAGCTTCTGTTGCTTCCCTCAGCTCTACCCCTCCAGTTGCCTCTTTTCTACATCTCCTTGAGTTTTGGAGATGGCGTCAGTTTATATAGACGCTTCATTGTTTTCTTCCGTTTGTGGCTGAGCATTTGGTGACTCCATTCCAGCAATATTTGCTTATCCTCAGCAGCTTGAATAAGTTTCTACAGCAATGAGTCTCTACAGTAACCAACAGTTTACAGAAGAAGTTTTCCTTCACAACTCAGGCTAACAGCACCAATAAACTCAAGCAAAGGCACAAATATTTAGAAGGACATTTCATAAACATAGCACACCATTTTAACCAAGCAGTGGTAGTGGCTTCTCAACTGGGACCTGATGCTGAGAAGTTTATGAAAAAAAATAGATTTATTTTGTTCAAATTCTGGAGGTTTCAGAGCATGACAAGCTTTGTTTCAGATCTAGTAAAATACCCGTTGTCTTTGGCACATGGTCTTCGTTATCATGACTGAATCACGTGCTAGAGCAAGAGAGAAATCACATAGTAAGTAAGGAAGAGAGTGGGGGGGAGTCTTAATCTCTTCATTTACAGTAACTCTCCAACACAAAATAAACAGAATCATACAAGATGTATATCAAACTCTTTCAAAGGCTTCACCCTTAACAATCTGAGACCATCTCATTAAGACTCACTTCTTTTTTAAAAAAAAATTATGTTTTTTAAATTGATTTTTATTGAGCTCTACATTTGTCTCTACTCCCCTCCCTGCCTTTCCCCTCCACTTCAACACTCTCCCAAGGTTCCCATGTTCCCAGTTTACTCAGGAGATCTTGTCTTTTTCTACTACCTGTGGGTTAGATCCATGTATGTTTCTCCTAGAGTCCTCATTGTTGTCTAGGTTCTCTGTGATTGTGATTTGTGGACTGGTTTTCTTTGCTTTATGTTTAAAAACCACTTATGAGTGAGTACATGTGGTAATTGTCTTCCTGGGTCTGTGTTACCTCACTCAAAATGATGTTTTCTAGCTCCATCCATTTTCCTGCAAAATTCAAGATGTTGTTACTTTTTTCTGCTGTGTAAACGTACCACATTTTCCTTATCCATTCTTTGGTCAAGGGGCATTTAGGTTGTTTCCAGGTTCTGGCTATGACAAATAATGCTGCTATGAACATAGTTGAGCACATGTCCTTGTGGCACGATTGAGCATCCTTTGGCTATGTACCCAAAAGTGGTATTACTGGTCTTGAGGAAGGTTGTTTCCTAATTTTCTGAGAAATCACCACACTGACATCCAAAGGGGCTGTACCAGCTTGCATTCGCACCAGCAATGCAGGAGTCTTCCCTTTACCCCACAACCTCTCCAACACAGTTGTCATCAGTGTTTTTTGATCTTGGTCATTCTTACAGGTGTAAGATGGAATCTCAGAGTTGTTTTGATTTGCATTTCTCTGATGACTAAGGATGTTGAACATTTCTTTAAGTGTCTTTCAGCCATTTTAGATTCCTCTTTTGAGAGTTTTCTGTTTAGGTCTGTACTCCATTTTTTTATTGGATTATTTGTTCTTTTGATGACCAATTTCTTGAGTTCTTTGTATATTTTGGAGATCCGACCTCTGTCTGATGTGGAGTTAGTGAAGTGTTTTTCCATTCTGTAGGCTGTCCAAATGGATCAAAGACCTCAACATAAAACCAGCCACATTGAACCTTATAGAAGAGAAAGTGGGAAGTACACTTGAATGCATTGGCACAGGAGACCACTTCCTAAATATAACCCCAGTAGCACAGACACTGAGAAAAACAATTAATAAATGGGACCTCCTGAAACTGAAAAGCTTCTGTAAAGCAAAGGACATGGCCAACAAGTCTCACTTCTTAAAGCTTCCAAGGCATACCCCAATACTGTTGCCCTGAGGACCAAGCTTCCTAACCTATGACCCCTAGAAGGACCCCTCGAAATGATATCCAAACTGTAGTAACTGGGTTTCATATAAAATTCTAATTTTTAAAAATAAGTTATATATTAACTCTTAAGAATAATTTGATTTTATAAATAATTCAGCTATCAAGCCTTTGTATAAAGGATCTATCCATATTTTCATTTAAAACCAGCTGAGATCTTTAGACACAGTTTGGTGTTACCTAATCAAATTACCTAAAAAAAATAATAGGAAGCGGGCATTTATGAAACATACATAAGAATTCACAATTTTGACCACCAGGTATCATCTTCTTTGCAGGCCATTTGCTTTCTTGCTCTTCTATCACTTTAAATGGAAAAGCCTCATTGAAGAGTTGTCTTTTAATTTTCTTTAAAAAGATGTGAGGAGTCATTACGCTTAATAGATCTAAATGACTTGTGTCTCACATCTTTGCAGCTGAAGAGAAACTGGGCTAGTAGACTGGAGATTCTGATGACAGGGTTATACTAAATATATATTCTATAATTTATTGTGGCAATTTATCCTACTGATAGAAAAATATCTACCCAACTTCCATGTGGGTATTATTTCTTTGAACATCTGAATTGTAATAAGTAAACATCTTCAAAGCATGTTTTTGAAATGAGGTAGCTCTGTCTTTGGTTTTTAAATTACACGATAAATACTATTTTCAATCAAACAGTAGCAACTAGAAATCAAAGAATCTGTATATTGGGAGGATGATTTTCAAAGCTCACTGCTTGAAAACTACCTAGAAATTGTTTTATTTTATCTTCCCAGGCACAGAGCTTTTAAAGACATGATTGAAATTATGTTTCAATTTTAAAAATCACCTTTTTATTTCCTTTAACTCTTTGTGGTAGATTGGGCATTGAGAACAGACAAGGTAAAAATGTGGCCAGTTCCAAATGAAATTTCAGGTAAATAAATCAGCAATTAAAAAACTGAGGGGTGTCATATTTTGTGCTATGTACAGATTTTTAAAATAGATTTTTTTCCAAATTCATACATACATGCACTCACATATGATGGACTTTGATCATATTTTTTCATATTATTCCTTTTGTCCCTTCTGTCATGAAACCTCTATTCTGCTCTGTGTGTGTGTGTGTGTGTGTGTGTGTGTGTGTGTCCTATGAATCACTGAATTTATCTAGTTTTACCTGCAGGGGTTACTTGGGGGCTCCTCAGGGAAGGGTGGAGTTTCATGAGGCCCTCCTCTACCCATGTTGGAATGCTTAAAGTCACAGGGTTCTGCAAGTTTCAATGTACAGATTTTTTAAAACTGTTTTTGTCTTTAAATCCTGTCCCGTAGACATTCATGGACAGGACTAAAGTATGAGGTCAGTGTGTTTGCATGGTGGATGGAGGTGGGATGTGACATCTCTGACAATCTGACAAAGACATATAAAATGCCATTTAGCATTCCTGTTTCTGTTCCTAAAATTGTATGGCAAGAGAAATCATAAGGCTTTTTTTCTACTTCTCTTTAATTGTTAAAAAAAAATGTAAAGCTTTCCATTAAGAAAACACCAGTAATTTGACTATCATGAGTTAACAACTTTTAATGTTTTTGCATCTTTTATAGCTGCTATACATGGTTATGTGTGTTTTATATAGTTATTAATAAAGCATAATTGAGGTTTATATGCTGCTGCTGCTAACAATTGTTGCTTTTTAAAATATTACAATAATGTCTTTATAATTGTTTCTTTTATAGTGAAAATAATATCACATAAGATCCCAAAATTTGCTTGAGCATTTCTGTTTCATTAAATATTTATATTTTTTCAAATATTGCCCATCACAGAGTATCATCATGGATACTACTTTATTTTGCTATTGAATTATTTCACAGCAGTAAAATTACAAGGTCTTAGGCCACTGACACTTTAATATCTTTTATTATGAGTTCTTTCCCATTTTCTAAAGAATCTGGGCCGGTTCCCTATTGCAATATGACCGTAGATTTGCTCTGAGTAAGTTATTTCTTTTATTAAATAAGCATTTAGGAGACACTTAGAGTGTGCAAAGTTTGAAGCTGAACACATTAGTAATATTTAATGCTAATTTTTTCTTTGAGTTGATCTGAATCAACAAGATGAATATAGAATTCCAGTAAGTTCCAAGGAAAGAATTTGAGTATAAAATAGACATTTCATAGGTGCTATCACACTGAAGCATTGAGATGTGATCTGTTTAGTCTGGTTTCTGACAACATTGACCCCAGCGTAGCATCCCGGTGATGTTTCTGACCACTCCACCACTCCCTGAGGACCACTCACCCTGCAATCAGCTTTTCAATGGCCTGCTTATTGAAGTCCTGTCTACAAATCCAACAGGTACACACATTCCTGGTCCAACCAGTGATAACAAGGAGGCACAGCTATAACTCAGTCAGGAAATTATTTTAACATAATCTGATAGTGCTAAGGTGGCCATTTCCATTTATGGTCATGGGAGAATCACAAGTAAACAAAGCAACTTTCATATCAAGGCTGTGGCAGGGTAGCCTCCTCACAATTGCTGCACTAATGTATATTGTGAGTGGACACCTCCCATTAATATTTATAAATTTTAAAATGGTACATATGTTACCATCCTTAATCCTCACAGTCTTTGGAGGGAGTGCAGGGTCTGACAATATATAAGATCTCTTTCATGCCATACGGATGGTAAATTGTGAATCTGCCATTCAGTCCTCAACCAGGATGACTGTGAAAACATCATTTTTTTTTAGATGTTACTGCTTTCACTTTGAACACTTTGGGTGATACTTTCTTAGGCATATGTATATCTGTAAATTAGCCCCTTTTTCCCTCCAGTTTACATTTATATCTCTCTCTGATTGGAGAAGCAAGCAATATTTATTGAACGTTGGTAATATTCTGTGACCTAAAAAATTATGTCACTCAATCTGCAGAGCAATCTTAAGGAATAAATATTATTTGGAAGTTTTGAGAATCACAGTAACATACTGAGATCTCTCAGCATTGGGAGAAGAACTGAAAAATGGCAGGAAGAAAGCAATAGTTTCAGGAGGCACCAGCTCACAGTTACAGAATCAAGTGAATGTTTGACTTAATTTGGATCAGTAGCCTTGGGATTTTGAACTTGCACATACCTAACTGACTTACAACTAGGCCTGTGTGAGAATCTGGCTGGGCTGGAATTCAGTACACACACTGTGCTTTTAAAACCAAACAGAAAAACTGAACAATTGGTGGCATACACCAGAAAAATAATAGCTGCCGATCAATTCAGACTTCTACTTTTGGCTGCTTTAGGCTTTGTCACTGAATTTATAGGAGACCTATGAAAAGCACCTGCCCTTATATGAGATAACATTTTAAAGCTGAATAATACTGAAACTTAACTACAATGAGATGTTTAAATGTCATTCGTGCATTGCCATCTGTACTGAGAGTTAATCAATACTATCAAATTAGTATAATAAATACTTAGATACGAGAAAGCTTCACATATTGAAAAACTCTTGAATGTCCATAACACATCCATTGTACTTAAAAATACTAAGACATTCAGCCTCTCATTGAAACAGTCAGTCACTCTATACCCCAACTGGAAGATCTGAAACAAAGCCTTTATACCATGACCTTTATACCATGACCTTTGTACCATGAATTTGTAGGTCATTCAGTTTACTGTGTTCAGTATGTTGACATCTTCATTACCCTCTTTCCTTGGGAGCAGTAAATTTGACTCATCTTCTTTCCTTTCTTTACATGGGTCATTGATGAACACTATTTGCAAATTATGTGGAGCCCAAGTAACATCCTTTATGTTTAGAAGGAATTTAAATTTCTTCTATGTTTGGAAAAAAATCAGAAGGATATATCAGACTTATGATATAAAACCAGAATCAAAAGTGATCTCTGCAAATACAAAAGTAGTAAACAGCTTTTTAAAAAACAAAACAAAACATTTTTCATTGGCTTAACTATTTTACTCTGTGATATACCTTAGGCTAACTACAATGTTCTAAATGTCTATAAAATGCAAGCTCCTGAGCAAGGAAACACCATGGGTAAGCTAGTGGGATATAGTCCTTCCTTCTAGAACCTTATATTCTAAATCACATGAAAGGAACAGTCAACTAATAGATCAAAAGGAGAAGTTACAGAAACAGTTGCCATCCCAAAGTAGAAGAAAATATCACCCAGCCCCACTGTAGATAAAGAGCTGCAAGTAATTAATGAACTGTAGAGAGAGGGGAAATAAATCTTCTTCAGGGTTAGCTCAAATATTGGTTATACAATATGAACTGGTCAGCCTTAGAAAGGCATATGTTGGCAGCATTGAATAAACTTAGCAGGTTATATTTATACATTTATTGGCTTATACCTATATGTATTAAAAATTATGAAAGAAGAGGAAGTTGTAAATAGAGGTGGGCAGGGAAATGGGATTGATAGGTAGGAGGGAGAAGACAGAGGAGAGAAATAAGCATATTTTAATTAAATTTTTTAAATGAGCAGTTGAATTCCAGCTAGAATGGTAGATGCAATATTGTACAGGAACAGAACTTGGATAGATCATTTCCACCATTCTCATTAGGACAGTAAAAGAGCCTTTGAACTATATCTTGAAGACGGCCGTTTCCTGAGGCTCAAGTAGAGACACAGAGGAGTGAGATGATGGAAGCATTTGTCTGAGCAAGGGCATCAAAGGAGTCCACTGAGTGAGTGGTTCTAACCTGTGTCTGAGAGTGGAGCCAGTGCTCAGGAGAGAGGGTCAAAGCTTCGAGACAGTGGGTACTGGTGGCATCTTAGACTGCATTTTCATGCAAGCCTGTGAAGTAACATCTTTTTGTTTTGTTTTGTTTTTCAAGACAGGGTTTCTCTGTAGCTTTGGAACCTGTCCTGGAACCAGCTCTTGTAGACCAGGCTGGCCTCGAACTCACAGATATCAGCCAGCCTCTGCCTCCATAATGTTGGGATTAAAAGGCGTGTGCCGCCATCGCCCAGAGAAGTGACATCTTATGTATTTTTTTTTTCTATTGTCATCCAGCATGGAGAGTGAAGCCTTTTAAGGACTGTTTGCAAGGTGGTTGAGCAGAGCTGGGCAAACACCAACATTGTACCCTCTTTTTGTAAATCTTATTGATAGTCTGTCTATGGAACTTACTGGAATTTTCTATTGTACACCTACCTCAAATATTTCAAGGCTTGAACTATTAACTAATTAACATCCAGCCATACACACACAAGCACCATGTATGGCAAAACTAGATCTTTTATCAGCTATAATAGAACATAAAAATGCATGAATGCCTTCCATTTAGTCCTTAGCTAATATCCTGTTTGTGTCTAATAAATATGATCATCACCATTGTAAAGTACCCTTAAATTAAGGATTTCAATCTCTCAATAATAGGGTCAGGATAATTTTCATTTAAAACAAATGGCATTAAGCCTTCCTAATTCTGAAGCAAATACTATCCAAATGAAGAGACCAATACAAATTCCAGTCTTCATCAATACAGTAAAATTATTAGCACCTGACTACTCAAAGAATATCCAGCACCAGCATGCAATTGCATTTTTATGATTATTACAATAGTGATTTATTCCCTTGTAACTCCTAACCATTCGCTTTTTAGAGTATTTTCCTCTAACGTGTATTGTGACGCCTTAGGCTCCTGACAACAATATTTATTACTCTCAATATCAAGATATTCTCCAATTTGTACCCATTTACAGCATTCATAAAACATTGACCATAATGCCGAAATCAGTTTTGAAAAAGTAAACTGATGGTACCCTCTGGAACGAGGCGCTTTGAAAGTCTAGGATCTGGAAGGTTGTAATTGTAGCCGTTTTCTCACCTTAATCTGTACCTTTAATATGGGAACACGCTGTGAACCATGGGATAAAACACCAGTGCCTATGTGACACTGCCTATAAATGAAGCTGTTGTGATAAATGCAAGCCAGGTTGAAACCTGAGTACCCAAGCACCGAGGTGCATGCATATGTGCCTCCGTACATATGCATTAGACCATGTACACAAGCACCCAGGTGTTTGCCTATGTGCCTCCAGGTGTATGCATATATGCCTCCAGGTGTATGCATATATGCCTCCATACGTAAATATTAGACCATGTACACAAACACCCAGATGCATATGTATATGCCTCCATACATACATTTTAGAAAGTGCTTCAAAGAGGACTTCTCAATGCGAAGCCCTCACAGACTGTGACTATTTGTGAAATGATGAAGAAATGTTATAGCCTCTGTTTCTGCTTTTAAATCCTGATGACCTTTGCTAGTAGTGGTCAAATCCTTAACGTGTGAAATGAAAACCAAAGCATTAAAAAAAGAGAACTTGTCTAAATTATCAGAGAATCAAAAATTAGAACATGTTGTGAATATCTCACAGTATTTTATATCAGGATATAGCCAATCACATCTGAACAGTTTGATATAGCAAGAAAACCAGTTAGCTACATTTACCCAGTTCCCAAGAGTTCCAGCAAAATCAAATGAATCAGAACAGTTTGGTTGCTAATTTTGTGCTCATTCTAATTGAATGTAAATAGTCTAACTCTGAACATTTTGGTTTTAGAAATCTAAACGCAGTTTCTCCTAGATGTTTAACACGCAAGAAACATGATCATGAAAAAGTGATCATGAAAAATGGACTTTAGTTATATTTGCTGCGCCTATTTTACCGAGAGCAACCTCACCCCATTCCTTCTCAAGACTTCTTTTTCTTTTTTTTACTTTACGGACAGTCTCAGTATACAACCTAGGCTGGCCCTAAACTCCTGCCATTCCTGGGTAAGCACACAATTGCTAACATCACAGGCTTGCATCATCACATCCAGCCATTTGCTGAGTTTGATATTTTTGTTTTTCAGCTTTGTTTTGATGACTGAGTGAGAAAATTGATATAATAAGTTATAAGTATTTTGTTTATTTCTTCAGTTTTACAAATCTGTAGGCTATGTCAGAGTCAACAAGGGTAAAATTAACTCCACAGTAGACTGAGCACTTGACACCTGTGTTTTTAGCATAAGCTTCATCAAGTCTCTTTGGATTAACGTTTCCACTAACAACCATGACTCATGGCACTGATAACAACTAAAACAACGTTTAGTTTTTCCTGGTTAAGATGAAGATCTGTTTCAGGATGCAGGAGTGTAATGGGATGCATATGTACTAGAAAAAAAGTGGAAGATTTCCTTATAAATCATTTTGTGGGAGAAAAGCAGGTAGAGTTAATACTTATACTTAGTAAGAATAAATGAAATTGAAACAAGACTCAGTAAGAATCTAGAGAACTCACAAAGAATGCCTGTCTTCCATGAAAAAATATAAATAGTATCATTGAATCATTGGGATGTGATCTTGGATAAATCACTCATGTAAAATTCCTGTTGATCTCAAATAGCCTGATTTAGTGAAGGAGTTAAGCTGACCTATAACTGAAGCTACAATTTTGACCACTCAAAACTTGACAATATTAATCAAAGTTGAAACAAATTTAGAGATTTCTAGAAAGACATACAGTCTCACAATGAAAAATATACAGGTGTCTTTGAAGATCAATTTGTCATACTGTATCCATGGTAATTCAATTTAAACAAAAGATAATGTGTGTGTACATTAGTTTTAGAGAAAAATATTCAATTATTCAAAAACCCTCCTTCAGTATGGTAGAATCAAGTTGAATCTTGGTGTACACATATAGAGAGTATATGATTAGAATATGAAAGAGGAAAAGAATAGTGATACTTACAGAAAAATAACCTTTTTACTGAATATTTTTGTATTCAAATTATGATAAATATTTTCATTTGATTTAGCTGATGAAAAGCATAATACCCCCCAATAAGAAACACATGTAAACTATCCCAGCTATATAATGTGACAGCATCATGTTTGTCTAGAATAACCATTCTATCTAATAGGTACTGTAGAAGAACACTGAAGCTTAAATTATTTTTTGAGCCCTGCAACTTTAACCAGAACTTATGGAGGAAATACTTGGTACAAAGTTCTGTCCTATAACAGTTCAGAATTAAGTATGTGATAAAAATAATTATGGAAATGACTTGTATGTATTTATGAAACAAACAGGAGTCCTTAGACTCTTTTGACTTTGAGTTAGATGTGTGCTTTCTAGAATTCTTACTTAGCCTCTAGACAAGTCAGCATAATTTAGTGTGTGCTGCAGTAATGAGCAAATCTGATTCTCAGACCTTCAACACATAGAAATATATTTCAGTACTTGTTTCATGAGTCAGCTGACAAGAACTTTGTTCACTGACTTATGTTGGGACTGAGATTTCTAGATCAGCACCTCTTGGATATCATAGGGGAAAATATGATAAATTGTATCCTGGCTTTTAAAAATTACATATAGCCAGGCATGCTAACACATACCTGTAGTTCTAGCACTCCTAAGGCAGGAGTAGGCAAATTCTGAATTTGAGGCCAGTTTTGTCAATATAGTGAGTTAAAATCTACCTTGGACTATATAGACTACAAAGAACCTGTCCCAATGTCACCTCAGGGAAAAATGATCATCATGAAATATAGCCTAATACTCCTAATTCTTTATTATTGTTCAACATTAGTCTTGCAGCTACAAGCCTTAGTAAAAAAGAATACACAATCTGCCATTCATTTAGAAAGAGAGACAGTGTTTTTCACCATTCAAATCACCTTGACACTTTGATCATTCTCTGGTATAGGACTTACCCTCCTTTAAGAAATTGTTTTGTTTTTTATAGAATTTCATAGGGATCTCTTTTTTATCATTTTATTTTATTACTTTTAAAAAAATACCAATCCAGATTCCCACTCCCTACCCTCATCCCACTTCCCTACCACTCCCTCCACAAGCCCTCTCCCCCACCCCCTCCAATCTTAATCTTAAATCACAGGGAATTTCCTGCCCTGTGGAAATTCCAAGACCTGCCTCACTACATTCAGGCTGAGCAAGGTATGCATCCAAAGAGAATAAGATCCCAAAAAGCCAGTATATGCAGTGGAGACAAATCCCAGTGCCATTGTAATTGGCCCCTCAGTCTGCTCCAGCTGTCAACCACATCAGAGGGACTAGTTTGGTCCCATGCTGCTCATTCATTCCCAGTCCAGTTGGAGTTGGTGAGCTCCCGTTAGTTCAAGCACATTGTCTCAGTGGGTGAACCCCTCATGGTCTTGACCTCCTTGCTCATACTCTCCCTCCTTCCGCTCTTCAACTGGACCATGGGAGCTCAGTTCAGTGCTCTGATGTGGGTTATGATGGAGAGGATTTGGAGTAAGGGGAACACTCATCCATTGCTGGTGGGAATGTAAACTTGTACAACCACTTTGGAAATCAGTGTGGTGGTTTCTCAGAAGACTGGGAGTTAACCTACCTCAGAATCCAGCAATACCACTCTTGGGAATATACCCAAAAGATGCTCAATCATACTACAAAAGCATTTGTGCAACTATGTTCATAGCAGCATTATTTGTAATAGCCAGAACCTGGAAACAACCTAGATGCCCCTCGACTGAAGAATGGATAAAGAAACTGTGGCACATCTACACATTAGAGTACTATTCAGCGGTAAAAACACAATGATATCTTGAATTTTGCAAGCAAATGGATGGAAATAGAAAGCACTATCCTGAGTGAGATAACCCAGACCCAAAAATATGAATATAGTATGTTCTCACTCATTGGTGGATACTAGCCATAAACAATGGATATTGAGCCTATAGTTGATGATTCTAGAGAAGCTAAGTAATAAGGTGTACCCAAAGAAAACATATATAGATCCACCTGGAAATTGGAAGCAGGCAAGATTGCCTGACAAAATTTGGGAGAATGGGGGTGGGGGATAGGAGGAAGTGGAGAAGGGGAAGAGGAGGGAAGAAAGGGAGGGCTGGGGAGAGCTTGAGGGAATGGGATAGTTGATATGGAGAAAAGGCAGATATGAGAGCAAGGAAAGAGATATCTTGATTGAGGGAGTCATTTGGGGGTTAGCAAGAAACCTGGCTCTAGAAAAAAAAATCTCAGGAATGCACAAGGATGACCCCAGCTAAGTCCGTAAGGAATAGAGAAGGTGCCTGAAATGGCCTTGCCCTGTAGTTAGACTGATGATTATCTTAAATATAACCATAGAACCTTCATCTAACAACAGATGGAAACAGAGGCATTTCTTTATTATATATCTAACACAATTCTTGGTACATTTTCTACTTGTTGAATCAGTGGCATTATCTGTTCTATTGGCAAGCTCACATGGAGAATGCCCAAGTCTAGGGTCAGCTGAACAATTTTTAAAAAATCCTCCATTTTTGACTTAAAATCTCAAGAAAGAGGAGAAATAAAACAGCAAAATCTTGGGTAGTTCCCCCAGACATCACCACAAGGGATGTCTCAGCAAAAGATATTATCTAAGAAGTCTTATACTTCACATAGCCCAAGCTTACCTTCAGAAAATGAATGGAAAATCTACACCCATCTTTGTAAAATGTGAGCATAGTTTTCTTGCTTGTCTAATCATTAATCACAGATAAACAGACTCATCCATTACTAAGTGCTCTAACAGCATTCTAACTCAGAAAGTTTCATAGCTTCTTAAATGTGATTTCCTCCTTCTCTTCATTCTGAGATGAAACACAAATCATTATAGACCTCAACAAGGCTTTCTCATCATAAAGCTATGCACTAGCTCAGCCTTGAACACAGGAGCATCCATTACTTGTTTGATTTTTGAAATTAGTTTGATGATTTTTTCAATGTCAATCTTTAAAGGCGGTAGTAAGGGAAGGTTTTGTTTCTAAAACTTCTTATACTATACTACGTGTTTTTTAAAAAATAGTTTGAAATGGACACAGTTGCACAACACAGATAAGGGTAAATATTTGAATATAAAAGTTTAAAAGTCAAGTTGTTATGCTTTAAATTATGCTTTAAGTTAGATTAACAGATCACACAAATTTAGTTACTCGATTGGAAGAATGATAAACAGCTGTGAATTTTATTTTTTTTAAATTTTTATTTACAGTGGATTTATTAATACATTTATTAATTTTATTCAAGGGGATTTTATATAGTTAAGAAAACAAATGCTTTTAGAATTGTGATTGATTCACAGGAGTCACCTAAGACCATCAGAAAACACAGTTATTTGCCTTGATATACTGCTCATAATCAACAGCATTTGTGATCAATGGCTATCAACTATGAGGATTAGCAATAACTAGGAAACATTTAAAGCTATTGTTTTTACCTCTCTTGGAGTGGAGCAGAAAATGAAGGTTAATAGTTTAGATAACCAGTTTTAACTACCTAAGTAAGTTATCCATTACTCTGCAACTTTAAATGCAAGATCAAGACCTTTATAACTCATTTAAGTCTAAGTGACTGGCAGTTTACAAGTCACTGAAAATAAACGAGTTGTTACATATAATATGCGTTACTGTTTTTCAAAAAGCAAATAAATACTTAACTCTTTGTCTTAGTCTACTCTTTTCATATGAAGAAATTTCTGTGTCTCTAAAAACAATTTGATCATTTGCCTACATTAAGTCAGAGGGTTGCAGAAGAGAAAAATACCTTTGCAACAGTAGCAAAACATTCCTTGACTTTACTTGTTTGCTTTAAGAATTGAGTGCTTACCCATGGTGCTGTTAGTCCATGGGCTCTGGATTTACAAAGATCAAGTAATACACTCACAGATGGGATATTAGGTCCATGGCTCATGTGGGCAAAGCTTCAGCTTCTTAATGGACAAAACAGGTACAATATCGGGACCTGGTTGGATTGTTTGAGCAACAAATAGAGTATTATACCAAAGCCTATGTTAGAGACTTGATGCAGAAACAAAATCAATAAAATGTTTAGTTATTTTTTGTAATGTCTGGAACACACTGAGTTCTTAAATTAAATGTAAGAAAAAAGTGATGCATGCCAGGAACTGCTTTCAAGATATGTATAGAAATAAGATTCTTCTGACAGTAGCCTCTGCCTTCAGAAACTTGTGCAGTGGGACTGACAGAGACAGATCGAAAAGCAGAGAAAAAACTTAATGAAAAAAGCAACTTTTATGGAATCATGAAAAATGGTATTTATATTTGTGGGGTTAAAGATTTTGAGAACAAAAAACACTTCCCTAGGGTTCTGACCTTGCAAAAGTGATGTATAGTTATAACATTTGGAAAGAGAAAATACCATTATCTTTGTAAGAATGGACATGAATCCCTCACCTAATGAGTAGGTGTGGTAACTGTGTAGATAATACTAAGGTTTGGCAAGGTCTATTCTATATGTAGAAAAATAAAAATCAAGATTAAAAAGTTATTTCAATCTTTCCATACTGTCAACAAATCTTTGAAATTTGTTGACTTGGAATATGTCTTGGGATACTATATTGATCCTATACATATTATTAAAATATTAGCCAGATTTAAACTTCATCTTCTTTTATTTTATTGGAGTCATCATAGACAACATTGTCCTAGAAATAGAGACAAGAATTGCAAGAATAGCTGACACCAAGAAGCAATTAAATAAAAAAAAGTCCCTTAGTTTATCTAAATAAGGCATAATCATCTGAACTTTGTAGAAAGTTGTCTACATGGAGTTAGGCCTCTATGCTTATCAAACGTTATAAATGAACATTGGTGCCTCACTCTGTATTTCCTAATGGTATCACAACACAGTTGTTTATTGGACATATTTTATATGTTGGCTTTTTTGACAAATAAATTATTTTAACAATCCTCCCAGTAAGTCTGCAGTGTTAGTACTATTGTCTTGTCCATGTCTTCCTCATTGAAGAGAAAACAGAGAATTAGCCTATATATGTCTCATCTACTGAATGAGACATGTTGTCCCCCATGTTGTCTGGTAGCAACATGTATGGATGCATTCTTTCATAGAAGGTAGGATAAATTTGACTTATTTATGCTTCACTTTAACCTGCCAGATTGATGGTTAGGAAATTTTTCTCACCTTGGAATTCCACTAAACATCTATGTTGATATAGTTTGACTAATGTTAAATTCAGTATAATTTAGAATTATGAAAATGAATGAAAAAAATTTCAATTTATGTAGAGATAAAACTGCAAGTAACTAATTGTTCATTAGCTAGTAAGGGTGACTAACTAATGATCCATTGACATTATCTTTTGAACTTCATTTAGTAATTATATTTTACAATTTCTTCCTTCATTGGGATGTTCATTGACTGTTTTGTGACCCCTGAGGGACACCACCGCATGACAGAAAGGGTGTTTCTCCAACAACAGATACTTCTGGCTTGCAACCTTGGTAATGAAGGCTATTTGAATAAATTATTACATATTTTCTTCTAGTTTTCTTATCTTCTATGATATGATAAAATATCTATGGTATGTGGTTGTTCTATGATCAAATATGGTAGTGCAGATCAATCATGTGTCAATATATTGTTTCATAAGAATGCACCTAAAAGTTCAAAATATTTTATAATGTGTGCAAGATAGTATTTATTCAGAGAATTGAGGCCCTTGTAGAATCTTAGTAAACACAGACCCCTTCTCTTCTCATTTTAAATTTACATCTTATTCTATCTTATTTATTTATTTATTTATTTATGTATTACTACTTTTTTGTGTGCCTTTCTATCACAATATCCCTGGCATTCATGCAGCCTACAGTTTTCATGCTTTAAGTATAACATGGAAGGTGGAAGGAAACCCACACAAAATGAAATCTCTATAGGTAAAAAATAAGCCACTTTTAGGCAAAAAGATTATGAATTTAAAATGTAAGTTCATTTTCAATATTTCAAGAAAACACTTTACATACAGTTCTGGGAACATAGCCAAAATGACAAGGTCAAAGGTTATATCCAACAGATATTATGAGGGTAAGAGCAGTTGCAGATATCCAATCACCTCTATAATAAAACTACCACACCCCATACTTTTCTATCCACATCTCGATTTTAGAAAGGGAGGTGACGATTTGAGGTAAGGAGGTGAATCTTCGGTGCTTATTTGAAAAACTACTCTTTCTCTTTCACTATCTTCCAGTTTACAGTCAAATTCAAGCAAAAATACAAGGAAACTCCTAACACAGGGCTTCTTAGACGTTTTCTAGGAGCAGAGTTAGTACTGTCCAACACATGTTCAGCACATGCTTTGAGTGTCTACTATGTCCAGCAGTGTGATACATGCTGGAGATGCACTCGAGGAATCACAGGTCACTGTCTGCATCCTCATATGCTGAGTACCCAACAATTCTTCCTTGTTTTTATCACAGTAAATAGTGCCCACCTGCTCCCCATCAGCAGCTGCTCTTGGATCGAGTGTCCCACCTATTGCTGTTCTAAGACATCGCCTGTCATTTTCTCTTCCATTCTAATCATCAGCTTTCTTCCTTTCTGTCAACAATGCTTATCTTTTTGACAACACTGGTGTCCCACTTATACTATACTTGTCCACATACCCACAGTTTTCTTTACCAAAGCCCCATTTCTCAAAGCCATTTTACTGGAAAACACTTGAAATGCTTGTACTCTCTTTTCCTTTCAGACCTTTCCTGAAACTTCTCCATTAACCAATTATCTTCAGCATCCCACAAAGCATTTTATATCAAGACAAGGTAATTTTGATTGCCAAATTTGCACATTCCAGTTTTGTAGGGCCTTTGTCATGACACACTCAAAAGAGGCCTGAGTTTCAGTTTACCCTATGGCAATTCCAAGAAAGATCACCCAGGAACCACCCAGGAACAGACCATCCAAGAAAAAGTATCTAACGTTCCAAAGCCCAGCACATACCCATCCCCTTTTCACCAGAACACCACGAGACAGATGTCAGCCAATCAGGGGTCCTGAATCTTAGAAGTCCCTCACCCCAACCTCTGCCATTATAAAATCCCCCACCCCAACTGATCTCAAGACTTTCTGATTGTGTCAGTGTTTTAGACATATGGAGAGAACAAGTTCACACCTGAGTAAGAATAAAGGCTCTTTGCTTTTACATACAGGACTCTGTCTCCTTGTTGGTTTTGTGGGGGACGCCCCGATCTTGGTTTAACAGATTCACCAGAGAAAACTCTTAATGAGGAATTTCAGGTTGGCTCATGAGCAAGTCTATGAGGGGTTTTTTCTTAACCAATTAATTGAAGTGGGAAGAACAAACGTGGATGTGGCAATCGCCACCACTATGGGCTATTTCCTGAATGGTCTAAGGGGAAAATATGGGAGGCAAGCAGTGGGCACATTTGTCTCTGATCTTGTCCATCTATGTGATATGAGCAGATCTTTTAGTATCCTGCTCCTTTAGTCCCTACCATAATGGGCTGTAACCTGGAACTTATAATAAATACTATAATAAATACTTTCTCCCCTAAGATGCCTTAAGTAGCATATTTTGTCACATTAATGGGAATGAAAGTAGGATACAGGGTCATCAGGAACTGTCACATGACCCCATCGTCATTGCATTTCCAGGTCTTGTCTTGCTTAAGTGATCACTTGCTGCAGGCCCTTTGTTTCCCTGATACCTTCTCCTGCCTTAGAGAGGATTTTTGTCAGGCTCCTGTGCTCTTTCCTCTTCCTTGTTTCAAATGCTACCTGCTAGAATTCCTAGGAAACCAGACTTTCTTCCTTTCTTTGTTTTCATGCCTCGTAATGGAATCATTCCAGCCTCGACACTGCTTGAGTTTCTGTCAGGCAGAGACTCTTCCATGGTGTTTCTCCTTCAGCTGTCTCAACCTTACCCCTAACTTCTGCTTCTGACACTTACTCAGGACCGCTCTAATCTTCAGACTTTGAGTATCCCCAATTTGGAGTCATTCTTGATTCTTCTTCTTCTGTTATATTCTTATCCAACCTCTCAACAAGCTCAGTTTTCTCTACTTTGAAAGAACAATGGTCTGTCCCTCACCTTTGCAGCAATTGAGCTATACCGTCAAGATCTTCCTGTTTATTACTGCTAAAAGCCATCTGCTGTACCCCGCCCCCACCCAGGCCTCCCTGTCCAGTATGTTCTCCATAAAACAGGGAAATGCAATCTTTAAAAACAGTAAGCCAGACCAAAGTTTCTTTAGAATGTTGTGCCTACCTCACTCAAGAAAAAACTAAAAGGTTATTGCAACCTTCATGGTCCTCTGTAACTTTTCCAATCTTCCATTTGCCTCATCTTGTCTTCCATGACTCCACCCAACCTTCACTGATTGGTTATGTTTTCATGACTATCTCAGTCAGATATGAGGCTTTCTTTAGTGGCCTTCATACTTTTTGTTTCCATTAATAGGTGTTTTCTGTTCTTAGTAATGATGATGGGTAAGATAATAAAGAAAGCACTCCTGTTTACTTTGATGGATACACCCCGACATGTCCTCGCTAATGTGACACTGGTGTGTACTCTATGCCTTCATCTTGCCATGCATGTATTGTGATGTCACCATCTGTCATTTGTTCATTTGTTTCTGTTGGTTTCTGACTGATGCAATGCCCGCTGACTGCTGTGGCCTCATACCTAGGGAAATGTCTACCTAGTACCTTGTCAATGTGTAGTAAATATTCCTGATGCTGAAGCATGCAGATGTGGTTTGTTTCTCTCTTAAGGAGTATTTTTTCAGTGACAAATATCCACAAATAGAAGTCTTATGGTTTGAATAGAGTGTTCCCCTAAAGGTGTATATATTACAAGCTTAAGTACACTTGATGGAATTGGGGATGTAACTGATTCCTAAACCATCTGACTTAATAAAGTGTTTGGTAGGCTGATAGGCCCCTTTATGAGTTCATAATTTATGGCATTGTGGAAATTTGGGGACTAGACAGGGGTAAGAAGTTGCTGGGACTTGCCTGAGAAAAATATACCATGTCTCTAACCCCTTGCTGTATCTCTCTGCTCTCCAGCTACACTGAGGTGAGCATATCTATTCCACTAAATCTTCTCCAACATGATATTCTTCCTTACCTCAGGCCCATGACAATGGACCAAGAAACCATCAGCTGAAACCTCTGAAAACATGGGCTGAAACAAATCACTCCTCTTTTAAACCTGCCTCTCAGATATTTATCGCAGCAACGAAAGTCACTTACATATCCAGTGAGCAGATCAATCAAGGCATGCAGATGTTGAAATGTGATTTTTGATAAATTCTCTTAAAGGTTGGCCCAAGGATATAAGATGGAAAATGAGAGGGAAAACATTTTGAACGGCTGGCTATGAGGTTTTTGTAAGAATCTGCCATTCCATGAAGAGGACTTAGTTGCTCCTTTGTGAAAAACACAGAACTCTTACTTCCTGCAAGCAAGAGCAGTGATAACATATTTAGTCAACAACAATTCATACAACTAGTGTACAGACCTTTCATTAAGAGCCCGAGAGAGTAAGAATGCATTTTTATGAGGACAGATGTTGGTAGAAAAGATAGCACACAGGGAGAATCTATTCCATCTTGATACAAGGAACATCCTGTTATGAATCCTATCTGGAGTTTTAAAAAATTTTTTGTTTTCATTTTTATTATTTTATTTTATTACTTTAAAAAATACCAATCCAAATTCCCACTTCCTCCCATCCTCCCACTTCCCTTCCACTCCCTCCACAATCTTAAGAGTGAGCAAGGCACCCTGCCCTGTGAAAATCCTGAGGTCCTCCCCACTACATCCAGGTTGAGCAAGGTATAATCCAAAGAGAATAAGGTCCCCAAAAGCCAATTCATGCATTAGAAACAAATGCCAGTGCCAATGTCATTGGCCCCTCAGTCTGCCCCAACTGTCAACCACCTTCAGAGGGTCTAGTTTGATCTCCTGCTCGTTCATTCCCAGTCCAGTTGGAGTTGGTGAGCTCCCATTAGCTCAGGCACATTGTCTCAGTGGGTGAAGCCCTCATTGTCTTGTCTTCCTTGCTCATACTCTCCCTAATTCCACTCTTCAGCTGGACCTTGGGAGCTCAGTCCAGTGCTCTGATGTGGGTCTCTGTCCCTGTTTCCATCTGTTGTTGAATAAAGGTTCTATGGTGATATTTAAGATAATCATCAGTCTGACTACAGGGCAAGGCCAGTTCAGGCACCCTCTCTATTGCTTAGGGTCTTAGCTTAGTCATCCTTGTGGATTCCTGGGAATTTTTCTAGAGCCAGGTTTCTTGCTAACCTCAAAATGACTCCATCAATCAAGATATCTCTTTTCTTGCTCTCATATCTGTCCTTCCTCCATATCAACTATCCCATTCCCTCAAGCTCTCCCCAACCCTCTCTTTCTCTCCTCCTCTTCCCCTTCTCCTCTTCCTTCTATCCCCTGACCCCATGCTCCCAAATTTTGTAAGGCGATCTTGTCTGCTTCCAGATTCTTTCGTAGATCTATATATGTTTTCTTTGGGTACACCTTATTACTTAGCTTCTCTAGGATCATGAACTGTAGTCTCAATATCCTTTGTTTATGGCTAGTATCCACTAATGAGTGAGTACATACAATATTCATATTTTTGGGTCTGGGTTATCTCACTCAGGATAGTGTTTTCTAATTTCATCAATTTGCATGCAAAATTCAAGAAGTCATTGTGTTTTTACCGCTGAGTAGTTCTCTAATGTGTAGATGTGCCACACTTTCTTTATCCATTCTTCAGTCGAGGGATATCTAGGTTGTTTCCAGGTTCTGGCTATTAAAAATAATGCTGCTATGAACATAATTGAACAAATGCTTTTATAGTGTGATTGAGCATCTTTTGGGTATATTCCCAAGAATGGTATAGCTGGATCCTGAGGTAGGTTGACTCTCAATTTGCTGAGAAACTGCCACACTGATTTCCTAAGTGGTTGCACAAGTTTGCATTCCCATCTTTTCATTTTCTGGTGTCTTCTTCAATTTCTTTCTTCAAAGACCTAAAGTTCTTGTCAAATAGGTCTTTCACTTCCTTGCTTAGTGTTACCTCAAGATACTTTATGCTATTTGTGGCTATTGTGAAAGGTGATGTTTCTCTAATTCCCCTTTCAGCTTCTTCATCCTTTGTGTATTGGAGGACTGCTGATTTTTTTGAGTTTATCTTGTATCCTGCCACATCACTGAAGGTATTTATCAGCTGTAGGAGTTCTCTTGTAGAGGTTTTGGCATCACTTATATACACTATCATATCATCTGCAAATAATAAAAGTTAGACTTTTTCCTTTCCAATTTGAATCCCCTTGATCTCCTTTTGAAGTCTTATTGCTATTGCTAGAACTTCAAGCACTATGTTGAAGAGATATGGAGAGAGTGGACAGCCTTGTCTCGTTTCTAATTTTAGTAGAATGACTTTGAGTTTCTCCCATTTAATTTGATGTTAGCTGTCGGCTTGCTGTATATTGCTTTTATTATATTTAGATATGATCCTTGCATTCTTAATCTCTCCAATACCTTTATCATGAAGGGGTGTTAAATTTTGTCAAATGCTCTTTCAGCATCTAAAGAAATGATCATATGTTTTTTTCTTTCAGTTTATTTATATGATGGATTACATTGATAGTTTTTTGTATGTTGAACCATCCCTGCATCTCTGGGATGAACCCTACATAGCATAATGGATGATTTTTGATGTGATGTTGAATTTGGTTTGCCAGTATTTTATTGAGAAATTTTGCATCGATGTTTGTGAGTGAGATTGGTCTGTAATTCTCTTTCTTGTTTGAGTGTTTCTGCTGTTTGGTATCAGGGTAACTGTATCTTCATAAAAAGAGTTTGTCAATGACCCTTCTGCTTCTGTTATATGGAAGGCATTGAGGAGTATAAATATTAGCTCTTCTTGGAAGTTCTGGTTGAATTCTGCACTAAAACCATCCTGCCCTGGGTTTTTTTTTTGGTTGGGAGGTTTTTAATGACAGCTTCTATTTCTTCACAACTTATAGGTATATTTAAATTGCTCACCTGGTCTTGATTTAGTTTTGGTATATGGTATCTATCTAAAAAAAATGTCCATTTCTTTTACATTTTCTAATTTTGTGGAGTGCAAGCTTTTGTAGTAAGACCTAATGATTCCCTGAATTTCCTCAGTGACTGTTATTATGTCCCCATTTCCATTTCAGATTTTGTTAATTTGGGTGTTCTCTCTCTTCGTTTGATTAGTTTGGATAAGGGATTGTCAAACTTGCTGATTTTCTCAAAATCGTTTCACTGATTCTTTGTATTGCTTTCTGTGTTTCTATTTTTTGATTTCAGCCCTCAGTTTGATTATTTCCAGGCTTCTACTACTCCTCCTGGGTGAGTCTGCTTCCTTTTTTTCTAGAGCTTTCAGGTGTGCTATTAAGTCTCTAATGTGAGCTTTCTCCATTTTCTTTATGTGGCACTTAGTGCTATGAACTTTCCTCTTAGCACTGCTTTCATAGTGTCCCATAGGTTTGAATATGTTGTTCCTTCATTTTCATTGAATTCAAGACTTTAATTTCTTTCTTTATTTCTTCCTTGACCCAGAGGTGGTTCCATAGTTGACTGTTCAGTTTCCATGAGTTTCTAGGCTTTCTGGAGGTAGTATTGTTGTTAAATTCACTTACTCCATGGTGATCCAATAAGACACAGGTGGCTACTCCAGTTTTTTTGTATCTGTGGATAGTTGCTTTGTTACTGAGTATGTGATCTATTTTAGAGAAGGTTCCATGAGGTGCAGAGAAGAAGATATAATCTTTTTTGTTTGGGTGGAATGTTCTATAGATGTCTGTTAAATCCATTTGATTCATTACATCTGGTTTTTTTTTTTAGTTTTTTCCATATTCTTTTTTTTTTCCATTCAAAAAAAATTTACATTTCCTCCCCTTCTCCCAGTCCTCTCCCACTCCCCC